>WMED01005670.1:0-19241 GCA_019650415.1 Pipa parva
GCACGTTTCACCATAGTGTCATCAGAGTCCTGTCTAAACCAGGTGAACCATTTTTGGCAATAAAATAGGTCTCATAGCGCATTATAAATATTGATATCAGTGTTATCAACACATAAGCATTTACTAGAGATAAAAGTGTCAAAAATATTTTAATCTTTTATAAATATCTCTTGATCTGTTGTAGATATCAATATTCTAATACAGAGGTGGTGAACCTATGGCACACATGCCAGAGAGGGCACCCAGAGTACTCTCTGTATTCACACGTGCCATCGCCACTGCTGGTAATTCTGATTCTCCCAGTGAGCGAGTGGTCTTTCAGCGCAGGCCACAGACCCAGTCTGACAGTTTTCAGGCCAGATCCGTGGCCTACACTGAAAGATCACTCGCTTGCTGAGGAATGCTCCTCCCCCAACATAGGCGCCATGATGTCACTCATCAGTGTTTGCACTTTAGGGGAAGGTGCCAAAAAGGTTCACCACCACTGTTCTAGTACATCAAGCAATGTAACTTTTTAAATTATTTAAAAAATTTTTACTTCCTCTTTATGACCTGTTTTTTTTTTTTTTAGAATCCTTTTCATTACTGATATTTCTATTCAGGTGCTGGACTATACTATAGTTCATCTATTCTTTACTTAAAGGAACAGTTTAGGCACCAACAGTTATTTGCTGTATGTTTGGCACTGTTAAATAAAAGTTAAATAAATACTTTCTGTCATATAAATTATTTATTTATTTCCACCCTTCACAATTCAGCACCAGTTTGTTCCTGAAGCTGCTTCTCTCTCTCAGCCACTTCCTGTTCAGTGTTAAGGAATTGACTGACAGGCCGGATAATGCTAAATAACCAATCAGAACCTTTAAACTGTCATCCACCTTTTTTATTTTTATAACTCTGAAAGGTGTAGTTAACCCAGCAAAAGCAATTGTTAAAGAAAGGGCTGAAACATTCACTTTCTTTTTATATGGATTTGGTCTCTCTCTCTCTCATGCTCAATATCAGCGCTTGCTACTGACAGTATACACCATTAGCTGTAAGTACTGTAACTACCTATCGTAATTTATTAACTATTAATTTTGACCTTCCTGAGACGCCGTTGTGTCAGTGACAAAAGAATCCAGCCAGGAAGTAAACACATAAGGAGCTGTGTACTGCTACACAGATGGAATAATTAATACCTTTCCTCACATAAAAGACTGACTAAGTATATTAGAAAAAAAAGTATTATGCATTTACTTTTTATTAACCAGGCTGGACTGTTCCTTTAAGTCAGTGGCTGGTTTCTAGGTTAATAGAGCCTAGCATCTTGAAGACAATTTAACTGTTTATGAGAACAAAAATGTAAGCAAGGAAGAAAGTTCTCAATAGAAAGTAAGAAATATATAAACTGCAAAAACTAAATGATACTCAAACTGCAACCTGATGATATTTATAACATACATATGAGTTCCAAGAAGGACAAGCCCTTAAATTTACTTGCTTTAAAAGAGCAGTGTTGAACATGTGACTATCACTTTATGTCCATCTTTATATTCTGTTCCCAGTCATCACACTCAACTAGGAGTAAAGCTAGTTACTGCTATTTCTAGCAATATGATTTCTGTAAGTAGGAAAGGAAAAAGTTGAGACACACGAGAATGCATGATGTCTCAATCCAAATGCCTATGGTAAAGCCATGAATTTTAAAAAAAGGTGGAATTCCTGTGATGCAACCTTATAAAAAATAATCATCCATAATATGATATACATAAATTACTGTATAAGAGCTAAACAGAATCTTATTTTCATATTGCTTTTGTATTCCTGTTTATCAAGGGTTGCAACAGTAACATTTGCTCCTGGGTCCATACATCATCAATGTGTCCAAAGCACCAACATAACTCTGCACTACCTTTTAGACCCTGCCACTGCACTGCCAGATAGTTGGTCTGTAATTTTAATATTCATTTTTAATTTTACAATTTAATGCAAGGGATGGAATGCTGGGAGGTGCAGAGGACGCCGAGTACACCAGAGCCTCCGGCATCAGTTATGCCACAGCTGTACACCTGAATTTTGTTATATCCTTTGTCTGTTAACCCTAGATACACATGGTCATTTAATTTTTGTCATGGATATTTTTAGGCATGCATGCCGTATATGTACTGTAGTGCACCTGGTTCAGTTAAGACCCATAAAAACTTGCTGTTTCAATCAACTAGAATCAAAAACACCACTTTGTACATTTTTAGAAGCGAATTGGCTGAAACCCATTCCATATATAAAAAAATCTGAGGGGGTTATTCACTAAGGTGCGAATTTGACTGTCGAATTCTCAAGCAGCAGATTCCCATAGCAAATCCGCGACAATTTCCCCATTGTAAAGTCGCAACTGCAACAATTTTAAAAATTGCAGCTGCGACATTTTTCCATAGTAAAGTCGCGACTGCAACAATATTCTCATTATAAAGATGCAACTGCAACAGTAGCAGCCTATTGAGCCTGTCTATAGCTGGCGAATTCACACCTATATACAACAATTCGGACTTTCTTGACTAACCCCCTTGAATGAACAACTTTTGATTCTTATTGAATGTAGCACATAGTGAAGTCAGTACTATACAATGACAGGAACTTTTTGTAATTACCAGGGTTTAAGCAATATATGGTAAATTGGTTTAACTGAAAAGGGAAGTTGGACCCAGAAATTAATAATTAAAAATAACAACTACCAAAGACCTTGGTGCTTTTAAAAAAACCAGGAGGCTAATTACAGATATTTTCAATTTGACCAATAATTTTAGTTGAATTTCCAATAAATCCATGCAAATGGAATATTCTAGTAAAATAATCTTGTCTAAATCACACAATAGATGTTTCTGGTTGATTTAACAATTCCTACTGGAGAGGCCAAAGTTTACATGTACATTGAATACTTTTGATGAAAAACTTTTCATATAATAGTAGACCATACATTTCAAACATAAATCTTTAAAAACCTCATTTATCAACTATAAATAAGTAGGGTCAAGACAAAACCTAACAACATTTAAAAAGGCACTATGGCATTTAGTAAACTGATGGCAATGTAAGTTCTGTGACAATGTATCAATTTTTATGTCCGCTCTTGTAGTTTTATCAATCCAGTGGTAAATTATATGCTGTAAAATGTACTGTAAACTCTTAAATGTGTCACTAAATACTGTCCTGATATATTGGTTTGTATATATTTCATGAAATAGGAAGGATCTAATTGGAAGAGCTATAATGTCAATCATCATTTAGGCCCACCCACCCAACCCAGGAAAGAAAAGTCAGGCTGACAGGGAAGATGACAGAGAGAAACGCTGTATAAGGGACATTTTTTAAAATAAATTTATATTTACAAAACATTTACTTCATTAGCACAACCTAAATTAGTATTAGAGTTTTGAGGTGACAGGTACATTTTAATATATATATATATATATATATATATATATATATATATATATATAATATACAGTATATATATATATATATATATATACTGTATACTTTCCCAGCTATAAAGTAAGGCATCAGGAAACAAACACCCTGAAAAGCAAAAAGAGTGACAAAATAACGCCATAGATACTAAACTTGTTTTTTTCTGAATAAGTCTTCTGATTTCAAGGTGTCTGAAAGTACAATGAACTACATTTGGCCATTTTGTAAGGGCCAAATATTGTTACAGGGATGCCAAGTTCCAAATGAAATTTTTTCTTTTTTTTAATTATTTGTACAGAGAAAATTATTACCTTGTGCCCATGCAGTTCATCACTTATCTCAGTAAGTAAAGACCAGGAAATCTTAGTTACCACCATTTATTACATGAATATGTCGTGCTTACACAAAAAATAGAGAATGACAGGAAAGGTTGATAAAACATTTAGTTATGTGACCTGGGCCATGAAAAAAAAAAAAGGGTCAGTAATATATTTTGAATATTTGAATGAACAAATTAGATAACTAAGCAACATTTAAAATTTATAACATTTACATTGTTACATAGAAGATTACAAAGTTTACAAGACCTAAAGAGGACAAAGTTCGTCCAGTTCAGCCTATTATCCTGCAATGTTGGTCCAGAGGAAGGCAACAAAAACCCATGAGGGAAAAAAACAATTACCGCCAATACTAGGGAAAAAACCTTCTAAATTACAAATATGGCAATTCCCTGGTTCAAGATACCACGTCCAGTTATCTAGTATCCATAATTTGTAATATTGCTGCACTTAAGCAAAGCAGCCAGACCCCTTTTAATCTCTTTTATTCCCATAGCCTCAATTCTTTACAGTTAAAAAAAAACCTTCTATGTTGGTTGCTGAGGATTTCCCTTTATTATATTTACAGTCCTTAGTATAAAAGGAAATTGATTGTTTTGACAATAGTATCCATAGTAATGCGATGACCAGATTAATTTATCTTGTAATGTGTTTTTTTTCTGGAAATCAAATAGATTATGCACACAAGGAGCAATATCCTCATTAATATTCACATAATATTTATTATGTGAATCTGAAAAATAATATACACACCTTTCTGGAAACACTAGGTATTATGTTTCCATATCAGAATAATACAAATGCCCATATTTGTTGATAAGGATCTATTTTAATATGTAGGTTCACTAATGTCCATATCGCTTGAAGACCAAATATAAGGACTATACAGACATGAGAAAATTACTTTTCACAGATGCTGGTTTATGATTACTTTTATAACCTTATTATTTAGATACTGGAATGTGACCAAAAGCAGTATTCATTGTATCAAAGCAATTGTATTCCAACTGAAAAAAAAAATTAGATTCAATTATCATTGTAAATAGATCGTCCCTAACTGGTAATATTATCTCTACCACATACACTGTTATAGCATAACACAACAGAATAGTTTAGAATCCTGGCAACATGCAATGTAGAAATTCAGTAGCAATGTGAGCCTTCACTGTGTAGCAGAGACACCATCTATGCAAATGCCAATGTCTGCATAGTGTATACACTGAAATTGTGAAAGTATTAATATTTAATATACAGATTAGTTAAGCACAAAAATATTAGGAAGTAAACAGGGATTTTATATTACCTTTGTGGGCAGTGAGATATGAATATTTGGTATTCATTTTTTTTTTAAAACAACAGTCAGTTTATATATAAAAGCTTTCAAGATGTCATTTTTTTACTCATAGTTTGAGACTTGAGAAAGGGAGGACATACCTCTCGAAAGATTGTCTATATAGATTTCCTGTTAGTCCAACAGTATCACCAAGTATTTTAATCTTTTCTACTGTATGTTGCATATACATGTACAAGAATAACGTTAATATGAATTTCAGGAACAGATGAGTAGATCAATAGACTGGATCAATACATAAGATAATCTGATGACTACACGTTTATTTGTTTTCCAGCATTCCTCTGACTCCAGCAAGCCAATGAGAAAGGATAGAGTACACTTGGTGAACAAAAAGAACATTTTCCTAGTAATATAATGCTGTATATTTCAATTACAAAATAAATGAATACACAATACAAAATAAAATTACATACTTAACGCATAGTTAAACCATATCTTTAATGTAGAAGACAAACATATTCAAATGTACAATTTAAAATTGTGTAATAAATCAGGGTGCTCTTATTTTTGTTGGGACCCTTGTCAAGGCAATGAAAAATACCTATTAAATACATTAAAACACCTTCACTAAAAGACAGCTATAAAATGATGTCATAAGCAGTGCTCAGAAAGTAGCCTAAAATGTGCATAATAATTATGTAATTACCTTTGTTAACCACTAGGTGTCAGAAACATAACAATAAGTGGCTGTAGGTCTGTTTTTTGGTTTTTTGGGTTTTTTCACCATTTTCATAAAATATGATAAATCATAAAATATGAATAGTAATAGAAATAATGTTAAAGTTTTGTGGTGAGAATGAAAATATTACCAATATTAGCAAATTTGGGGAAATACCCCAGAAGTGTTAATAAGTTGAAAGTGAATGGCACAAGGTTGGTTAAACAGTAAGACAAGTTGTCCAAGAAATAAACTACAGGTATCATCAAACAATAAAAAATGCCTTTTGAACCGACCTTGGTATGTACATTAGTAGGTTACCATAGTCAGCTTATATGGGGGCCTCTGAAAGAAATTAGTATACACAGTACTTAATACTATATTGTACTAAGTATTTGGAAAAAAAAAAAACAGCAAAAGAAAGTTCATTCCTCTTAATCAAACCAATGGAAATACAGGTCAGACGAGGGAATCATTCATGTTTCTCCAAAATGATACAGGGAAATGCATAGGCTATAGATAGAATGGGTAGAATTGTCAGTTTTATAGCATAAAGATTCATATACAACCTGTGTGTTGTGAGTAAGCAGAACCGTAGTGCTATGTAGAGGAAAAGTCCTCATTTCTTAGTGATTTCTAGAAAATAGCTAGCGGAAATAGCCAATCTGCTCTGTAGCATTCTGATACTAAATTGCCAAGATTTATGGGCAGGACTTTCTTGTAAGAAATCTAATTTAGAATAACCAACACCAGTTATTTCTAGAGCAGCAATCATTTCCCACACCTGTTTACACTTATAACACTGTGAATCATGCATATGATGAGAAATAATACTATATTGTACCAAGGCACACTATTTTATTACAAAATATAAGTGTTTAATAATAGAGTTTGAATTATTATTTTTTTTTACTAATAATGCACATTTGGATTCTGAGAAATTCTTAATCCTCCTCTTAAAGTCTGGTTGAATTCAAAACTGAAAGCAAATCCTTGTTGTAATCAATGAATCATCCAAAATTCTGCTTTGGTAAATTAAAAGTGGCGTGAAACTAGCCTAGGACATCTCGAAACTCATCGGTACAGACAAAGGATCTATATCTTTCCAATAAATGTACTAAATGAGCCCAATAAAAACACTTCCACTTTGCAATTTGGTTTAGCAGCACTAATACAAGAACATTCAATCAGGATAAGAAATCAACACATTATTTCCTTATTATAAAGAAGATGTAAAAATGTAAAATGAACGAGTATGTACTTGGAAATCTGACCAACCCTAATCTAAAATGACACATGCTTTCCTGCTGTAAACGTATACTAATACAGATTGTATCAAGTTAAATTCATTCAATATCATGCATTGACAAGGTAACATATAAAATACTGTTAAATCATATATAAACAGGCATATATACATTTAACTCTGTATCTACATGATGTTAAGTAGGAAAACCGATGGGTTTATTCACTACTGCCACCTTTATACATTTTATCTGAATGTTTCACACTACAGGTATGATTGATTTAGGTTTATATAGCATTTTAGGCTGTGCATATCTGGATTTGACCTAGGTGTAACAATCATACCATAAGCAAGCACATACCAAGGACTCTAGAAACAGGGGCTGTATCAAGCCTTAATACTCAGTAAATGATTGCCCCTTTTCAAATGTAAGAAAAACATTTGCATACATTAGTACATTCTATATTAGTACATTCTTATCATTTATGAAAAATAAATATATATATATATATATATATACATACGTGTATATATATATATATATATATATATATATATATATATATATATATATAAGCAAACTACAACCTTTCTTTTTACCCAATACTATGTAGATACTTGTGTCACATAACTTTGTACATCATTGTTAAGCTAAGTACAGAGAGGACCTTCATTGATTCCTAAAATCAACTGCACTTTGACATGATGTGTGGATTTAAACATTTCAGAAACAACTGCAGCAAAACAGACACAAAGTAAACAATACAATCAAAATTCAGAAAAACTGCAGACTTTTTGTATACTAAACACTGCTTGTTACATTCCTCCAATCATTTCTGTTACTTCCCTAAAGGGAAAAAAACATATGCACATAAAATTTAACAATACTATTCAGTTCTTTTGCTTTTTTTGTCAAGATAATCACAAATAATGTCATGATCATTTAAATAATTTTTTTTTTTTTTAAATCTTTGTATAAGCTTTGTATTTATTGGTGTTAAAATATGGGCAATAGTGTGAATCCCAGGAATAACCGCTATTAAGAGATTATGTTGCCAGGGAAACCAAGCAAAATCCCTTTATACAAAATATCCACACATAAATTAAACAGTACACAATTTCCATAATTCATTAGTTAGGGTTTTAGAATACACAGTTTGAACTGAAATGTATTAACTCTCCAATATTTCTCTTTATATTACAAGACTCTGACATCACTCACACTCAGGATGGAGCATGCAAGCCATTGTAAATGGAATGCTTTTTACATCAGAGGTGTATTATGTATTATTATGCGTAATGGTGACATCAAAACAGAAACAACCTAATGCAAAAAGTCTGCTCCAAGCAGCAGGAACAAAAACCCACTGCTATCACAATCAATCATTCATAACTCATTCATTTATTTGTTTTGCTATATTGTCTAGTAAACATACAATTATCTGTTTATTTTCTGGTTGCTGTTCAGAACAAGAGGAGACTACATACTATTTTATACTAGATATAAAAAAAAAAAAACCGAAACAAACATAGTTGCAGTACATAAAATGCTATTTTCCATTACAGCTGAAGATTCGTCAGAAATATGCTTTTGTGCAAATATGACATGTACTAACAATATATACTGCATTTAAACATTCCACATATTACATACTTATGTATGTACTACGTTAAATATAGTACGTTAAAGTGCATTATGATATAACAGAGTATAATAGCTTATAGCAAGAAAGAAAGCCACAGGGCCAGTATGGGGGGGGGGGACTGGGCAATTGTTCAAGGCTCCCAACTCCAAGGGGCCCCCAGAGCATCAAAAAGATCTCCAGTGCTAACTCTACAGAAGTGCTACCACTGGAGGAGATTAGACCTTTGTAAGACTGTGGGGAGCCCCCTTGGAGTAGGGGAGCAATTCTGGGGGACCACTCAATTTGCCCAATGTCCCACTTTCTCTAAAACTGGCTCTGAAAAAACAGTATTAGATTTCATATATCATTTCAGGACTGCAGAAGAATTGCAGTTCAGAATAGTATGTATATGTGTCCAGAAAATAATCTTATAGATTCACTTATTACATTTGATTTATATCATTGTTCAGTTTCCTCGAACAACTGATAATAGGAAATTGAGATAAACGATAGGAGCACTTTACACAAGGGTAGGGAGACAATGGCCCACTAAAACCTTATGGCTTACACACAGAAATTAAATAATGCCACTTTTCTCTTCCTGCATAGAGTTTCTTGAAGAGGATTTTCCAATCAGTAGTTCCTTTTCATGGATCAGGCTGTCCAGAAGGTCTTCTTGCCTGTAGTTATGATAGACCTTCAAGAATGCTAGAATAGTTATCGCCAGCCATGTCAGCCAAGCTGCCCACAAGCCAAACTAGAAGAGTTTTAAAAAACAGTTTCAGTATGAGAATGAATTCCTTCTACACATAGCCAGAAGCACTTCCCATTTATTATTGTTTATTTTATAAATGGAGCAAAGCTTCACAGGCTCAAAATGTCCTACAGTCTACCCATTAATCTTACTTAGCTTGCTGTTAAATTGTAGCCTTAAATTTGTATGCTTACTACTTTACCTACTCTTGGGAGAGAAAAAATCACAATCCTAAAACCCTTTCACAATGACACCATTTGGGAAGCAGATAGAAGCTGGAGAACTTTCTGAGCTTGTGTTGCTCTGCCAATCCTGGAAGAAGACATTTTTCTCCTTCTATACATATTTTTACAAAAGAAAAACAGATAGATGTGCCAGTTATTTTAAATGGCTTTAAAAGAACAGCTACGATTCTAAAGTCCTAGGTGTTATTTTCTTTTAGTGTGCTTTACTAATAACAATATCTGTATCTTACATCCAATAGTCTCATCTCATGACACCATTGTACTTCAGATTTTGTTTGTGCCAGATATTTGGATAGCCAACCTTATCCAGAGCAGATATTTTCAAACTTCATCTCTGAGCTTACTACAGGCATATTCATTCAAAAATTATCAATTGATGCAATCAATTATAATCAAACAATGGAATATCTGCACAATCAAACACAATCAATCATGATTACTGCAATTTATTTAAAATCCCTTGATTGGTCAATTTTAGACTTCTTGACTGAATTCTCTGACAAGGAACCACTCATATTAACAGAAGTCTTTTGGTTTTATTCAGTGGAATGTAGAAAACATTTTAAAAACACAGGGATATGCCAGCAATGTGCATATTTGCAGAATTAGTAAGTACTAAAAAATTAATTAAGCATCTCTCAAAGAAAAGAAATATAGCCTTCCAAACTAAACTCATTATTATATGGAGAGATAGCTCTTTGGCACATCATATGCTGGTTAGAACAACCCTCTCTCAATAGATAGTTTCTTGTGGATTGAATCAGATCTTTCTATGGGCATTCAGTAAAAGCATGTATCGTAACCCCACCAAATTGATTAGAGAAAGTATCATCACAAGTCTAGGCATATAAAAATGGCAAACCATGCATTTCATACAATAGTAGACAGATTTCTTACCTGTGCAATGGCAAATTGATCATAGAAAGAAGAATTTTCTAAATTAAGTTCCAGATCTCTGTCTTGGAGTTCTTCACAGCTTAAAGCATAAAAAAATAAGTTATTTTGAGAACAATTTCTTAGTGGGTAAGATCAAAAATATTTTTTCCTCCTGAAGTTAATGTATGAGAAAAAAAAGTGGCTGCATTTAATACAAAGAAAATAGAAGGGGATTTTTATGATTGCAATATTACTCAGTCCTTTGGTTAGAAACAAAAATATCAGTCGTGGTAAAGCTTGGAAGTGACACTGAATCTAATTGGTATTTAAACTGCCTATGCCAGGAGCATGCTGCACATGCAGGCATACTCATCAACAGGATTCAGGCCTAGTTACCTTGATAAGCAAAAACAAGTAGGCTGCACCATAGTCAAAGCTTCCAGAATGTAATGTTGCAAGTTTAGTTGACCCTGTGCATCAGAAGTGGCAAATATGCCAAGGGGTACTGCTCTGACTTTGCCAGTTCGACTTCACAAGATCAAAGTACTCTCAAATGACAAAGAAAATATAGCGACCAAGTGACAACATGACCTAGGAATACTGTTGCTTAGAATGGGAGGTAAGCAACACATTTTGTAAGGTTGAATGTTGTGATCAAAATGTGAAAAAAGTGTTTACATTGCCCTTCCTTATAGTCAATACTGCCTCTAAAATGTATTTTCAGATTAATCTAAGAAGGAAGACATTGTCTTCTTTAAAATAATCCATGGGAAAATTATGTCACTTCACTTGATCACATTTGCATCACACAATGCATAAACTGTTCCATTTTTGTATAATGCACATATATTCTGATTACTAAAATAAAAGATAAACCACCTGAACATTCATCTAGCTGTAGTCATCAATATATTTGGCAAATAATATCTGTAACACAACATTCTATTTTTTCACAATGCAGAAAGACTTAATTGCCCACTGCTTATTTTTTACTCAAAATGTCTTTGCAGTCTTTTTATGCAAAGTCCAATCAATTGCAAGTAAACTGACCCTGCTGGGTCAACGGGACAGGACTACCTTGTGTAAAAGTGACAGTAGGACTGTATAAACAAATTAAAAACATAAATATTTTTGCATTGTAACAGCTTTCAAAGTTAACTTTAACAATCAGAAACATATATTGTCATTTTAAATAAGTTTTCTAAAATGTATACAATTGTCTGTTAATTATATCAGTCAAATGTCATGTTTTAACTTTCTCTTTATGTTTATACTGTATGAATAAAAATATTTATGCCATTTAGACCAGTCAGATGCATTACTAGCAAGTGCACTGGCAGCAGTATTTTGTCGGAGCCTAATGCTAAAAGTGGTAGGCTCAGATCTACAGATAACTCAGGCTGCCCCTTCAAGGGTTTTAATTATGGGACCCAGCTTTGAGTTGGCTGTTGGAACTACCGATGGTGAGCATGGGTGAACATCCCAACATTCTGCTCTTGCTCTGCCAATTTGCAAGACAATGCAGGAAGTGAAGAAGATAACAGCCTACATGGAGAAGGTAAGCGGGAGGCAGAACTGGAATAAAGAAGCATATTGTTAAGTGTTTCACCAACCCCCCCTTCAGAATCACCCCTAGCAGAATGAGCATTTAGTTCCCATTTAACATTAATTTAACCCACAAACAATTTTGATCTATTGTTTTTTTTATGAAAATTAAACATAGTAGCACCATAATATTTACTTAAGAGGCAACCATTTTTGCTTGACATTTTCAGATGACAGTGTATCACCCCAGTTTATGTGTTGAAACACTGCTGTTGTTAAAGTTACCTCCCTTATTTATTATACTGGTGGATTCCATGGACCCTTGTTTTTAGTAAGTAATAAATTATGAGGTCGCTTTTTCACAGACCATCATTGGTCTAAACATGTTTAATCTGCAAAATGATCTGTAAGCAGCCCAAAGATAATAATGTTTCTAAAGCAGCTATATTTGGTACAACTACCATCTAGCTTTAAATCTGCATCAGTTCTATTAGGTTCACTTATATTAAGTAGGACATGAGCTGGTTGTTCCAAGCATCTGAGAGAACCTGGCACATGTCTTTGTCTGTCTTGCATGCTTCTGTCTATGTAGCCATTCCCAGACAGCCCCAATGTTGTAATCAGGGATTTGTGACGCTTGTACAATCTTTTTAGGAATTTAAAAAAAAAAGAGTCTTCTTGATTATCATGGCTGTGTGTCTGGGGCTAATGTCCAGCTAAAGTTAGGACCAATCAGGTGCCTTCCTGATGGTATTGTGTGATGGGAGAGAATCTGAATATATTTCACAGCTTTTTAGATTCCATTAATTTTAACAAAATTACCACACCATTGTGAAGAAATGCAGCTCCAAACATACCGCCGTCATACTTCACTGTTGTCTGCAGACACTTAAACATATATTACTTAAATAAACAGACTCATCAGTGAGTCAAAAAATGTAAACTTTTGACTTTTCAGTCCATGCGACTGACTACCATTGTTCAGTATCTTTGTATTTTTGTTGCTTGGATTTGGTTTGACTTTAAGTTTGATGTATCTCTTATTTGTTGTTTACAGTTTCTCTGGAAAACCACTTCTGACCTTCACATTTGTACATTTACAAAGTTCTGTCAGCCGTAAATATTTGTGCACAAGAAAGACTTTATTAATACGGGATGACTACCTTGTATATTCTTGCTATTCTCAGTTATGTTATGATGTACGAATTAATGATCTGAATGTTAAACCAGCAGATACGTCAAACCCTCATCTTTTAGTTTGGATGTTCATTTTCCAGTTTGTTCTCTTTTACACCTGTTTCTGTTTCAGCTAATCATTTTGTTTTAATCAACACTTCATGCCAATAATAATTACAATGTTATTAAGGATTTGTTTAACCAAACACCATCCTTCACACCTACAGAGTAATCAAGTTGGTGATCTGTTTTAGCTGATATCTGAAAAGTAGTCTGTTACCTAATATATGTCTTCCTTTAATAGGCATAGAAAAATATCTCATAACATTCAATATTCTTGTAGGTTTTGAAATAAACCATTTTTAGCTGACACACAAATGCAGAAGAAATCAAACAAACATCTAAGAAAAAGCTTATAATAAACATACAGGGTGATTTTCTCAAAGTAGTATATATAAAAGTATACATGCATCTCTTGAACATCATAAAAAGCATGAAATTCCTTGAAGGACATCTGGTCTCAGAGCCTCCTTATGGATCTTGGCATAACACAATTACAAAAGAAAAGCAACAATATTTGTTAGCTATATGTTAGCCCCCATACTTTTTTAACAAGAGGTTGAGGATACATTGTGATATTGTGTCCTGCAAGGTTGCAGGATTTCATTTCAGTTATGGGGATGTTTTATTGGATCAGTCATATGCTAAGAGTATTGTCTGCTTCAGTATCTCTCCAATTTAGAGAGAAACTAACTTGGAATCAATGCGGAAGAAGGAGCAAGAAAGCTGTATGTGTTCAGTATGGAGATAGAGTGCTAGGAAAGCTTTTAAAGGAGACCTAAAGCTAGGAGTTATTCTTAATTGGGGATATACCAATCTGGGTTTTACACTCCAGAGCTGCCTCCTGCTGCCAGTATCAAGTAAATATATTCTACTTTGTGATCCTCTTCACTTCCTGCTTCCTGTTCAAACTCACTGAGGTGAGCATGCTCAGAAGAAAAATGTTGATGTAAAACTTTTTTTACATCATTTTAAAACATTTTTGTGTCCAAAAAAACAACCTCCATAATTATTTATAGAGAAATATAATAACAAATTGATCTGATACAATTCGCTACAATTGTAAATACAATAATTTATAAATAATTATAATAACACTTTCACATGTCCATGGCTGATAAAGTGTTTTTTCTATATATCATCAAAATGCCTTTTTTTTAATACAGAAATGTTACTGTTAAAAAAACTAGTCCAATTTTGACCTTCCTGCAAAAGGCGTGTAATTATTATACTAACCTGGAAGGCAGACTTCCTTTTTCTGTAATAGCATCGCACCACATGTTAAATCCAACGCTAACTATGGTGCTGGCAATAAATATGACAAACACCACAAAGGAGCTGATCAGCAGATTCAGGAAAGCATAAAAGAAAGAGCTGCAATAAAATAGAAGAAAATATAACACGCAAGGAGCCAAACCACAGCATCAGCAGACTCTCTAAACAGCATCTAGCCACCATATACAAGAGATAAGTAGTCTCTAAAGACATCTGGTTTAATTAATAACACCAAGGAGAAACGAGAAGGCTCAGGATTATTCTTCCTAAGTCTCATTATCCTTGTCACTTAAACCCTCTGATTTTTTTTCCTAATGAGATTTAAAATCATAAATTATAAATTGTCTACTAACTATTCATCACATCACACAAGCACTAGCAGTCAGTGTGGTAAATGAGATATGATTTAGGTAGCTTGGCAGTTTCTTATATGATAGAAATGTGTTGGATGACTTTATTCCTTAGTAGAGGACATGTCATTAATGAGAGGTGCGCTATGGAATTCGTAAGTGCGTCTATTTGTAAATAATGTTTTACAAGCAGACATTAGATTCAAATTAGATGTGCATTAGGGATTGGTGTGAAAATCTTACTGTAATGAAAGAAGTCATTTTGGACAGTGGCAGCATCTGTAGCCCCACCAGTAGAAAGCCAAGAACATTGGGGCGGTGCAGTTAAATTACCCAAGTGTTGCCCCATGCAGTTTGTCTTTCTTTTTTGTTTGAAGTTATGGGGCATATGTATCAATGAGCTAGATACTGCATTATATGTTTTGTCATTATTTACTCAATTTCTGCCAGTTTACGGAAGTCATTTTTTCATTAATACCCATTTCCCTTAAAAATGTTTGGTTTTAGTGCAAATCCTATATCAATGTGCCCAAGTATTATTTTTAAGCATTAAAATCACAATTTTTGCATTTGATTTCACCAAAAACTGTTGACCACTCCAGATTTGGTATTAACTATTCTCTTGTATAGGTTGGGTGTTCAGCAAAACATCAGCAGTGATACCCTACCCTAACTCTGTCATTTCAGATCTCAGAGCTAAAATCACACCAGCAACTTCTGTGGAACTCAAAGGCTCCTACGTCTTTGGTATTTGTTGTTTGCTATGGAAGGTGTTGAAAGGAAAACAGTTGAGAGTGGAAGAGGTAAACCTAAACCTGTCATTTTAACACTTGTGCTTAATACTAGGTGGCCAATAAATAGAAAACTCTTTTTTAGAGGCTTTAGTGTCCTTTTAAACAATAAATGCACAATGCTGTAGCATTTGGTAAATGTAAATGCACCAAAAAAAATGTAAATACCTCAAATACATGTATAGTTAATATATATTAAATTTGTGCTTCAAAAAAAAATCTAAATTGTGTCTATAAAGTATGTTGTCTCATAAGTTAGATTATTCGGCTTACTTCCTGAATATTGAAATCACCTTGGTAAACAATGAGACTGTGTGAGGTTTGTTTAGCAACATGCCTGCCATTAGTAAAAATAAAAACAGACACAAAGCAATACATTTCATGAATTTTACTTCAAAGATAATATTTTTACTATATTTTTTAGTACTCCATAGAATTAACTGCCACAATAATACAGATGACTTTAGTCCTTTTAGTGATTTCTAGTGTTAGTGATCCTTTAATTATATCTGTTCTTTGACCAGCAAAACTAGGTCAAATACTTAAGCAGCTTATGTGGTTGCTTAGTGTCTTACATGTCCTTATTAAAATATTCCTTTAATATACTGTATACTGTCTCTTGTATTTGAAGAGTGTATGTAAGATCTGGGATACATTTTTTGGTTCTATTTTGCAGAGGATGTTGTCTTTCCAAATGTCAACTGCTGAACTAGTGCTGCAAAAAAATAGAAAAATCAAAATTTACTATAATACTGTCGAAACATACAATGCTTTGTTTTGCTTTTTCTGAACCTTAAAAATTGCATATGAATTAGAAAATACACTAAAGCAGAAATACTAGTTTTTTGAGACTGGCCTCCAACACAAATCATCTAATTTCCTAGTCTAGTTACAAGTTACATGTTAAAGGAGAACTAAAGCAAAAATATAAAAAAATAAAATATTTACCTTATACAGAGCCGACTGATTACAGTCACAGCATGAGTGGTGCAGTAATTACCCGACTCCCGATGTTTCTTCACAGCGTTGGCTGACTGAGAAGCCAGAACGAAGCTCCTCCCACCTTGTTTCACCCTGGGTGAAAAATGGCATAAACATCATCACATTCATTGTGGGGGCCAATGAGAATGGTCGTTGCAATGAGCGTGATGATGTTTGAGGCTGGGGAATCAAGAAAAAGGAGCTGCGCACTGGCTTCTCAGTCAGCCAGCGCTGTGAAGGAAGCATCAGGGGAAGCATCCAGTGCCGGCTAATTACAGCACAGCTCATGCTATGACTGTAATCAATCAGCTCTGTACAAGGTATTTTAACAGTCCTTTTTTATCTTTTTGCTTTAGGTGTCCTTTAAATGGCTAGAAACAACCCAGTTAAATGCCAGCTACGAAGACAGGTAACCAGTGATAACTCAGTTACCAACCCTCTCACAAAATGTATGGTGGGGGGTTTAATCAAATGACTGCCCTTCACCTTGTGCAAAGGTCTGCAGTAGGACCCTTACCTTACAAAGGCTGCTTTACATATGAAAGATTTGGAACCAAAGTTACTTTAGTAAATAAAGTTAGGGAGTGTTGTTTCTTAGGGACGGGGACATTGTTTTCTATTTAGTACCTGTGAACCACATCACCCCCATCCCTTTTACAGGTTAGGGTATGTGATTTATTCTTTGAAACACTACACAAGGCTCAGGTGAGTCAAAAGTCCACCAGAAGTGTATATCATTTATTACACATTACACCCCAGAAAGCCACCACCTGTTTACGGTTTAATTTTGGGCACAGGATATTGCTGTGCATGTTTAAGCCATTCTAAGAAATTGCACAGATGTAGTATTGCCACTGCAGTGTTTCCAGTTTAACTGCTAGCTGGTTACTATGGATTTACTAGACCTCAGTAAACTACTGTTCCTGTTGATCATTTTCCCTGTTGGATTCTACCTAGTTTGTTGCAGGTGTGTAATTGATTTACAAACCACAAAGGTTTTAGTGGTTTCAGGGATTCAATTCACAGGTTATTTGTATAATTGTACAATAACTGTAGACATACAAATAAATCACAAAAGTAAATCACAAAAATAAATATAGCATAGTATAGTGGGAAGGGATATACATTTAGCAGCATACTACTTCAACATCTTCAAAAACTATACTTATTTTTTTTATTTTTCAATGTGAAAAAGTTTATCTATCCAAGTTTAGAAATATAAGGTCTTCCCTGAAAATCAGACCTAGCTGCAGTAAAGTACAAAAAATACACTGTACTGGTACTGTGTTTCCCTGAATATAAGACATTCCCCGAAAATAAGACCTAGTGAGTCTTTAGGAGCAAAACTGAATATACAACCCTGTCTTATTTTTGGGGAAACACGGTATCACTGTGAGATACAAATGCCCTTAAGTCCTTTAAGACATAGCAGCACAGAATCATTTTTTGAACATTTTGGCCAAATTTATCAAATATTGCACATTTACTTTACATATGTGGGAAGATGTATTAAAAACATTTCTAGATTAGATAGACTGAATAGATGGATGGGTGGATAGATAGAGATAGATAGATAGATAGATAGATAGATAGATAGATAGATAGATAGATATAGAATAGAACAGAACAGAATAGGGAGATTAGATAAACAGAACATATAGACAGGTAGATAGTCAGATTCCAAAAAGACAGATACTTGTTAGTCAAACAGAAGATGAAAGAGAAAAGATAGAGGAGACAGAATACTAAATATAATGCTACAGAAATAAAAGATAGATGGATGACATAGGCACACTATTATACAACATGTCTGAAATAATGCCAATCCTATCATGTAGAATTGTGTGTAAACCAGCAGAGCCCAGTGTTAGTGCCACCTGATGTATATACTTGTAGCTCACTGCTGGGTGATTACTCACTCCTCGTGGCCTTTGCAGAGGAAGAACAGGGTCCTCCAGGCCTGCACAGCAGAAGCCAGCAAGGAGAGCAGCCCGGTGAATACACTGAACCTGCAGGCTGACTCCGGCCCCCATTCATCCACAGTGAAGTGCTCCCTCTCCATGGTGATGTTGACGCTCAGCCACATCCCTTCGGTGAACAGGAGGCATTTCCCGTGGAAATCGTTGCTGTTTTCGGTAAGAGGAACCACGGCGATGAAGCTGAATAAAAACGCCAAGAAATACAGGATGCACTGAGCAAAGAGAAAATTGTTCAGCGCCATTTTCCCGAATAGGGGGGCGCAAGATTGAGGCTGCGCAAGTAGTAAGGAGCAGATGCGCACACTCCCCGGACTGATTACAAGCTGCTGCTACGATGTGTGCGCTGATGGTGGGCGCTGCCACATATCGTTCCTGTCTGAATCTTTCTAGAGATGATGGGCTAAGCGACGCCATCGCACCATGTGGCACGGACTAGGGAATGAGACTAGTGCTGAGTTTCAGCACCGTGGACAGTTCCTCTAGTAGTTCCTCAGCCAGTGGAGTCAGCCCACTGTATCCAATGCACAGCTACAATGTG
>WMED01005671.1:0-19241 GCA_019650415.1 Pipa parva
AGAGAGATGGCAGAGAGTACAAAGGAAAGGCAGAGAGTAAAGAGATGGCAGAGAGTAGAGTGATGGTAGAGAGTAGAGAGATGGTAGAGAGTAGAGAGATGGCAGAGAGTACAAAGGAAAGGCAAAGAGTAAAGAGATGGCAGAGAGTAGAGAGATGGTAGAGAGAACAAAGAGATGGCAGAGAATAGAGAGATGGTAGAGAGTAGAGAGATGGCATAAAGTAGAGAGATGGCAGAGAATAGAGAGATGGTAGAGAGTAGAGAGATGGCAGAGAGTAGAGAGATGGCAGAGAGTACAAAGAGAAGGCAGAGAATAGCAAGATGGCAGAGAATAGAGAGATGGTAGAGAGTAGAGAGATGGCAGAGAGTACAAAGAGAAGGCAGAGAGTAGCGAGATGGCAGTAACACTTTAAATGATATTGATCATTTAAAATATGCCCCAGGTGACAGATATATAAATGGGTTCATTGTGTTATTAATCAGTATTAGGATGGAATACTATATAATTATTATGGTAATACTCTATCAAGACAGTGTAAGGACTGAGTTAGTAATAACAGAGAAGGATGTTCTAATAAATATCATTGAAGCATGCCTATGATGTTCATATGTACTGATCATTATTTAGTAAAATAGTACATTTCCTGGGTCTCTGATACAATTTTTGTGTTGTAACTATTCAAGCATATCCCAGTCCATTCGACAGGTGATCACTCTTGAAAAGCTATATTTGTATCTACAGAATATTTTAATTGTTTTAATACTTTATTAATGTGTAATTTTTTGGGGAGATGGTTTCTGCATTTCAAATTTTCTGGAAGTGGATTCATAGATATGCATAATAAGTGTTCCAAAATTTAAGCAGCTAACTGTTATCTGGAAGATTTTCAATAAAATCAGTAGTAATGGATCCCAGAACAGAAACTACAGTCCTCCATAGTCTAGAGTAGCTTCTATCATCAGTCTCTAAGCTTTCTCCAGCCTGCAAAATGGACCAGGTCTTCTCTATATAGTCAAGTACAGTTAAATGTGTCTAACAGCTTGATGGGTCAAGAATATATTGTTCAGAGATAATGGGGGACAGAGATATACATGCAGATAAGTAAGGGCAGATATCTATACACATATAAGTGCAGTATAGAGTAACTTGGAATCTTTTACACAGTTGCCAATAAACAATTATAGGTCAGCATAGTTACTACTGCATTGCGCCAAATAGTCCAAACATTCACACCACCTAGCTGTACAGGAACTGAGATGCACAAACAGAATGCAACTCACTGAAACTGATGTTTTAGATAAAATAATTTTAGATAAGGACTCAAAAGAGGAAAAATCAATATACACCAAATCTGAAGAGTACCCTGCTAATGGGACCTGTAGGGTAAGGGAAGGGTGTGTTTAAAGCTAAATACAGGATGCTAGGAAAATAAATATTTGCACCTTATAAAATGTGAAAGCCCAAGCCAAGAAACTGTACAAGTCACATTACCAAAATACCTTGAGTTAACCTTGAAATGAAAGAACCTGCTAACTGTGTTCTGCAGACAATTTGTGCACAGCGCATGTGTACTACTAACTGATTTCATTGATCCCAAACACATTACATTGTTCTTGCAGTTTAAGTGCTCAGGATAACAAAAGATTCATTTTCAATGGCACAGATAGATAGACACTGATACAGTGATTTATGAGAAATGTAACCTTCATCTGTGCTTTAATGTTTGGCTTGACCTCCCTGGGAAGATAAATGTACTCTTACACTTAATGCATTACACATGTCTTAAGCTGATTTTGGTTCTTTGTGCATTAGGACCTTCTCTTTTCTAATGTAATTTCATATAAAGGGATATAAAAGGTGTTTAAAACCAACTGCAGTTATGTTTATTTAGAGACTTGGATTTATATTGTGAATATTTTATTAGTAAAAGTAAATGGTGATGTACTATAAAACTGGGAAACAATTTTCATTAGAGCATTTTGTGACTGGTACATTGAAGGTTGAAGTAACCATTGGGTGAATTTATCAGGAAATTGCACTTAATTGCCAATACATACAAGATCCATTATGTATGTTATGTGTCCAGCTTGTGGTAACATTTCAAGGATTTGTTGAAGGATTTGGGCATTCACTAACAGCTGAAGTGGTGTATATCTCAAGGGCATATCAATGAATTCTTCAAAATGAATTTGCTTCTTTCATTTCATTAATTTGACCTGCATCAAACTATTTAAAAAGCCAAACTAGCAACAAATTATCCAGAAACTCAAACCAGTAAAATAAATCAGTTCAGAAAAGTAACAAGCATTAAAAATGACAAAGCAGAACAAAATATATATTGAGATATCGAGATAATTACTGTGCAGGGTCATCAAATACCCCCACACTGAGCAGAGGTTGCAAGCACATACCACTAGATCGGGCCTTGATTGTCCAATGGTATAGTGAGTAAATATAAATGTGAATGCAAGGGTCTCTGTGACACCCCCACCTTATGTGTTATTGCCTTTGGAATAAATAGGTATAAGATACTGTATATACTTATGCTTTTATCCATGTTTGTAGCTGAAATGTGTTTATAGATATTGCATTTATTTCAAGAAACTTCTTGAATAAAGCATTACTGTAACATTAACATTTCACATTTTGTCACCAGTTGTGCTGATTAGAATGTTCAGTGTACCTGCAACTGATTAACTAGACAAAATGCAAAGTCCAATCATATATTCACAAATATAAACTGATGGTTAAAGTATCAAATAAAGCATTCCTCTAAATTTGTAAATACTTGCATTTGTTTCCAGAGGCATGCTGCAGTACACAATTGATAATTATTAATAATGTATTTTTTTACAGCAATTACATTTTTTTTGCACATTGACCATGAGCAGACATTCGTTAAATAGGTTTGACAAGTCAGCAAGACTGTGACAAGTGCTAATAGCAGAAGGATTGTCACACATAACAACTGTTATTTTAGTTTGTAGCTACTAAATCAGATTTAATTGTTTCAGAAAAGTAGGTTATTTTAGCTCTATAGGAAACACTGAATGCTATCTATAGAAATTTGTTGCATGAACCTTAGGCAAAGTCACATGGGGCATTGTGATCATTAATAATTTTTACAACAAAAGTAGTAGACTGGTTCAAAATTCTCCTCATTCTCCAGACTATTTTTTTCTCCCCGTACTTAACCTATATATTTATTCAAGGAAGATACAATGACACTGTTGTAAATTCATGTATATTTTTAAGTTTAATCACCTCAAAAAGTAACCTTGCACAATTCATTCTGTGAGAAACCCATATTGGCCAAAATGTACTGACTTTAAGAAATTAATTAAAGTCGGAAAGACCAGCGGTCTTTCCGACTTTACCAAGAGAAATCTAATTTTTTTTCTCTCGAGATTCAATTTCTTGATCTCGAGTTTTCTAATTTTTTCCATGGAAAGGTAGCCATGCTTTACATTAGTAGCATAGCAACCTTTCCATCGAAAATATTGAAAATTCGAGATCACAAAACTTGATCTCCTTATCTTGAACGAAATCTTGCGAGAATAAAACAAGAATTTGCTTTTTAAAGTAGGAAAGACCCAAAGCGGTCTTTCCAACTTTAATAAATTATGCCTCGGGGGGTGCCTGGGTTGGGTTAATGTTCCATGCTACTTTATCCTCATACTAAAGAGAAGAAGCTATTCTAATTAGAAAAGTACCCATTTATTAGATTTAAATAGTCTGATGAATCTAGTTTTTTCGTCTCTATCCCTTTGGTGGCAAACTGGTACAGTGCATAAAGGAACACCATCTTAGCTGACAATCAGATAGAAACATACTTCAGTACTACTCATGCCTTGTTATATCACTCTGCTTCCAACAGATTCCTTTATATATACTATCCAACCAAAGTCTTGTGCAATAATTACACAGGAAATACCAGCATTATAATTATACTACTCTACATCATTTTGCTTTACGATGCCTAATAATTTGCACCTGTTAGACTTCAATAGAATTACAGACTTTTGTAAAGAAGAGGGAGCCATATAAATTTAAAGTTTAAATAGTCAATAGTCAACATTTAAGGTAAAATAGTCATGTCATGCTGAGGTAGTATAATATTTTAAGGGCGAAATTTAATTAAATCGACATAACGATATTGAATAAATTTTACTGATATCATGACATCGAATGATTTTTGCCAATATTGCAATATTGATTTTACGATATTGGATGTTTCCCGATATCGCAATATCAAAAATTCAATCGAAACTTTTCAATGTGTTTATTTCTATGGAAAATCCTTAATATCAATGGAAAAAATTCGATATCACAGTATTGGCAAAAATTATTCAATATCGTGATATCGATATTTTCAATTCTATTACATTTTGCACTAAATCCCAATATTAATGTCTTCCCTTTAAATGATCAACTATAAAATGTTAAATTTACTTTAAAATAATGATGCAACACATTTTCATTTTAAAAATATCCTACTTCATTTCTAACATTTCCAAACACCACACTGTTTTTGAAAGCATGTTGGCTTTCAAACAGTGGCTCATAAGCTTCTAAGGCTTTGTATGTTTGCTTATAGTCCCATAGCCAGTGGAAGTCTGTATCTTTCAGCTGTAATGAAAGTCTGCATATCTTAGTCATAAAGTGATATAGACCTGCTGTGTTGGTAAAGAAGGGGAGGGCAAATCATCCATTATGCATACATAAAAAGTGATATTATTTGGTTATGTTTAATGTGTTTTTTGAAATTTCAGACTGCTTTTCAAATTAGTATTGTTTCAAGGAACAAATTTTTATATATATATATATATATATATATATATATATATATGTATATTTATGATTAAGTGCCATGTGGCATGAAACGCGTAGGAGTTGACATATTGGCATTGCCTTTCATACATTTTCTTTTTTATTGGAAGAATGAAGTATTTAACTATTTCTACTGGGTTGCCGGAGATTGGCATTTTTGCATTTTTTCTCATTTTAAATGCTTTTTTTGTGTGTTGTGATAATATCCTTTAAATAAAGTGTGTTAAAAGAACAATAACACCAAAAATTGAAAAATGCCTCAAATGCATTTATAGTTACTATTAATTCAATTTGTGCTTCCAAAAAATTCTAAATTGTTGCAAAAAATAAGATATTTAGCTTTAAGAATAAGACTTTAGGACACACTCCCTGTATTTTCTCTATGTAAAGCACCACCGAAAACCACAGGACTGTTTAACATCACTAAAGATAAGAACAAAAAGCAATAAAAATCAGGAATTTAACTTTAAACAGAACATTTTTCCAATTGCTGTATTAGAATAACTTCCTATCCAAATGGGAATTTTGCTTTTTGCTTTTGGTGTTACTGTTCCTTTAAGCATCTTAAATTAATCTGTAAATTAAAATATTTAGTAAGAGAGGAATTTCGTTCTGCACAAACCTCCCATTTGTTTCAAGAAAACGTATTTGAGTAAGAGTATAACTAAATATGTTGGAACAACCTTTAAAAAGAAAACAATAATAATTCAAATAAATGGGCTACTCAGCAGTGGTTCATTATATTGTTTATTTCATTAGCGGCGTAAAATAAAGAATTCATTATGAAGCTTACACTATATTTTTATAGCACAGTGGCCCTAAATGAAGAGCATACATTTTAAAAGTCAGTAAAAGGTGACCTATGAAGATTATTGCTATGGAAACTGTGTTCTCATACAACACTAAATCATTCAATACATTTTTCTAAAGATCTAAGTATTTTCTGTTAATTTGGCATTGTGCACTGCCATACAGTGCCAGGCTAATGATAAGTATAGGGAGATGCTACCAGAAAACTAAACCAGAGATGTTTAAAGTACAGACCAAAGGGGACTATAGCAGCCAACATTCATGTTTAGGTAAAAGCAAAAGATTATACCCCAAAACAGCACATTCATAACTTTGTTTATACAATAGACCCCTCAAGACCACTGTCCAGGGGGTGCCTGCAATCGCCTTTGATTTTAACTTTGTTACTATGATCTGCTTTTAACTTGATCAAATAAAAGTTTGTTGTTTTTACCCACGGGAGTGCCGGAAATCTATTGTTTTGCACATTTGGAAGGCTTCTATATCCTGTGCACCCCGGATCATGCAGCTAAGGATCGTTTATATGGATCATTTTTACTCTTAACCGGGATTGAGCGAGGACCATTACCAGTATTGTTTCACTGTCTTTAGAACCTCTTCCATTCCCTTCTGGAGCCAAAGGCTTTAATCTTAACATTTTATTCTAATTGTCCACAATATAGTGCTATTCACTTATAGAACTATTTCATCATTGCAGATTATTGTTGTTTTAATGGATTCATAATTCCCAATGTCTGATCAGTTCTAAATAATGTATGGAGAAATCAATTCCCTTAAAAAATCAGTCTTCCTCTATTCCAGTAGTGCAGTTCAAATTTACCCAGCTTTATTAGTGGAGAGTTACTTAATGATCAGTTATATTATTGTTCTCCCCTAACTGGAAATATGCAGTGATGCAAGAAGTGGTCTGATTTTAAATTAAGCACATGAACCCCAGTGGGGTTAAAGAGAAGCATTATTGAATGTGTCCAGATCCATGAACTTAATGGTTAGAGTGGGTTTAGTATTGGGAGTTAAATGTATATTTAATGGCTATGTTATTTATGGGGTGGGATGGAAAACTGTTGTGTGTGTATATGCTGCTTTAAATACCCCTTGCATTTGCCTTGTGACAATAATAAACTTCTGTCAGCCTGTGATTTCCAGTGTTAGTGTATATATACAAAGCATAGAATAATGTGCCATATATTTCTCCTAGGAGAACAAAATAACTTTTTGGAAATAATAATACATTTTCAAAGCTGAAAATGTTAAGACTTCTAAACATTATAAAATGGGTTATTTTTTATCATTGTATTATATTCTGTTAAATAATCTGTAGCACAATAGTTTTTATTGTGCTGAGCCTTAACCATTCCGGTAATATGATAGCTACAAGGATAGGTACCTCAGTAGATCACTGAGGACTCTCTTCATCCCCTAGAGCATAGTATTCAGTTTGGTAGCTTTGCCATTTCTCTTCATAAAGATTGTTTATTTCTGTAACAATTTCTAATAAAAATAAAATCAATATACAACCTAATGACTGAAAAACATATTAAAAATGGAAGCAGAATGTAAAAACCTTAATTGTAGTTTTGTTTCTTAGACAACTAAACACATAAAAAATGTAACATTTTTAATGCTTAAGGAAATAACTGTATCTTAAGTCTGACTATGAAACGGCCTAACAGAGTTTTGCTTTACATATGACCAAATAACTTGATGATAAATATGTATAAATGTATAAAATATGATAAATGTATAAAATATAAGCTTCTAAAATATATGTCTTAAAGGCACAGTTTGATTTACTGAACTCAATCTAGTATTTTATATTTAGAAATGTTTCTAAATTTTTAGTTGCAGTAGAGTGTAGCACCATGTTAGCTATATGTATAAGCAGAGACAAGTAGAGTATAGGTGATACCTTTTATTGGCTAAGTGAATAAATGGTAAATGTAAGATGTAAGCTTTTGAGATTACTTAGGTCTCTTCTTCAGGCATATAAACTCTATGGGGCAGGGACCTCCAACCTCTTGTGTCAATTACAATCTGGCCTAAATGAAATGGTGTATCTTTGTGATAATTTACTTGTATTGTATAATGCACTTTTCCTATGTCTATACTATATTTGTATTGCTGAATTGTACAGCGCTTCATAAATGTGTGGTGTTTTATAAATAAAATTATACATACATACATATCAACAGGAGTCCATATTCAGAGTAATCTTTTATGTTTTACTCCTACGACTATGAGATATGCCACACCATATTAATCTTTGTCCTTTCTAAGGGGCAGCGCACATCCTCTACAGAGTGTTTTTTGACATTTTCGTGAGGAATGGGTTGAGTGGTTTTTACTGCATACCCCAAGAACAGAAGAAAACCTTTAGCTGCGCCTGATCTTTCTCACACTTTTTACTTAGAAATCCTGGTTTGTTGGTTAACTTGATCAATCAGACATGCATTGTTAGCCCCCAGAAACGTTAGCTAATAGTGTGCAATCTCTAATAGAGCCAAAGATAATGTATATACAAGTTCTTGGCAGTTTGGGATTGACAGTGGAGATTGCCAAAGTAATTTGTTCCCTAGCACAAGAGAGAGAAAGAGAGAGAGAAAGATTCAGTTTTTTAGAAAAAAAACATTCTTAAATAGAAACGCTGTAAATGAAGGTGAAGACACTTTTGGAATTTTAGACAGTTTAGGATCAGGTGGATAGTAAATACTGTATAAATGTATATAGTGCTTATAATGGGACACTAAACCAAGGACACACCAGTCTTTTCTCCCACATTCATGTCCACTTTCATTTCTGTGGAAAATAATGAGATTGTCTGTACTCTACTGCACATATGCACTTGACCAAAATGGTTAAATAAATGGTTTTTGCTTCCGCAGGTTTTGACTATTTTAGTTTTGCCAAGCTTGCTATATTAGATGATGAAATTCCATAGTCTGATGTTCTATGTTATTTGTGGCTTCATAATATTTATTTTTGGATGTCTATGGCCGTCAACAATACAGTTTACTAAATTACATCTAGTGATACCAGGTTCTGGAGAGCCACAGGAAGAATTCCCATCTACATAATCATATCTGATTCTATCATGATTTTAAATTTCTGGATTTCCACTAATATAAAACAGCCCAGTCTGCCAGATTAACTGTGAAGGTTGCAAAATATATATATATATATATATATATATATATATATATAGTAAAGCTTGCAGAATTGACATATTGACATGAAGGTTTAGATCTGTTTAGAGGAATACATACAAACTGGTCATGTTATCAATAGTCATGAAGCTCTTTTACAGTATGCTGCCTCTATTCAAAATAACATGCATTTCTCACAAATGCTGATTTACGTCTGTGACATGTTGATGACATACCATGTTTTATCCTAGACAAAAACTGTCAAGGCACAGGCTGTTTTCATGGTAGCAGCTGGCAATAAAATGGCTTGATTTAATTAAAAGGAACTGCTTAATTGTCTTTTATTCGCCATCAGCATAATAAATCAAGAGAGATAAAAATCTATTAAAAAAGCATCTAAGCAGACCTTTTTCCAAACTGTATATATAATTTAATAAAAATAACAGCCAAACAATCATCTATAAGATTTTATGAAAAGCAAATTCTTAATGTATTAGTGACTGGCTTGTTGCTGATTCCAAGCACAGTATAGCACAGGGCTCAGCAAACTTTACTATCAAATTAGCCATTTCGCCCCCTCTTCCACTAAAGAATACTAGTCTGGAGCCGCAAAACATAACAGCTTAGAAACTTTTAAAAGTTTTGGTCAAAATTTATTAAACTCAGAAAAGATTGTTTTCGCTTTTCTGAGTTTAATAATTGGGAGAACACCCAGAAGTTTCTCGCAGTAAGTATCGCAAGATTTGCTTCGATCGATACTTGCCGAGAGAAACTTTTTCTATTGAATATATCCATGGAAAGGTAGCTATACAGTATGGCTACCCTATCCATGGATAAATTCAATAGAAAAAGATTCTCTAGGTAAGTATTGATTGAAGCAAATCTCACGATACCGCGAGAAACTTCAGGGTGTTTTCCTGATTAAACTCAGAAAAGCCAAGGGCTTTTTCGAGTTTAATAAATTTCACCCTAATTTAATCTTTTTTGTAAATGTTACCTGTTACAACATCAGAAATAAACAAACCAGAAAATAATAACAAAAATAAAATATAGAAATCAAAATTACACTGATAAATAATCTTCATTTTTTTTTTCATTTGCTAATCATGGCAGAAGGGAGCTACAACAAGGAGGATGAAGAGCCTCATGCGGATCCAGAGCCATGGTTTGCCTACCCCTGGTATAGCACATAGTTTACTTCTCAGTTTCATCTAGGGATTTTTAGTATATATCACCTAAAAAATGTAGTAAATTTACAATTTTGCTCTCTGTCACCTGGCAAGTCTTATAACAACTAATAGTGGAATGCTCCTTTTAAAAGTAACTATGTAAAGATGTTTATTACTCTCCCTTGGCACAGGCATTGCATCAAAATCTGTAAACCATGATTGCATACTCACAACTTCACTGCCACCAACAGAAATTTGAAAGTATCATGAACATTACAATTCTCAACAAACTTTCAACAAAATCTAATAAATGGAAAGGGACTATAACCCATTATTTGGCATAATAGTACACACTGAGCCTTACTTCCACAGCATCTAACCTATATGAAGTAAGTGTTGAAAGTGGTATTTCATGATAATCATACACACCAGTTTGTATGGAACTTAAATAATCTGTCTTGTCATTTAGATTGCACTATTTGTTTTTATTGCTTTTCTGTACATTTTCTACATGAAGGACATCAATGCTATTAAGCAGTAAGCAATACATATCTGTCCAAACACAAGTGAAAATTTGCTAGAAATATATTTGCAGGCAAAGACATTGTACTCATGCATACAACAGCCCAATAAACCACAACTAATCTTTCATGGCTCTGACCTGCTTTGTAAACTTTTATTTATCTTGACATTTCTATGCGACACATACTAATTCTGTCAACAGTGAAGAACTGAACATTTAAGGCCTTAGTGTTTGATATCTCCTGTGTGTACAAAGAGCCAGTGAATGACAGTGGAATGGAATGTGTAATCACAGATCTGAATTAAATTCTGCAAGGAGGTAAGAAATGTTGTGATGGACCCCCTGTTCCTGCAAAGGTATAACCTATGTGGTAAACCACAAAAAGCCTTGCAATTACTTTTCTTTCTGTTTTCTGCAAAGGACAGGAATACTTGTGGGTAATAGGTGTTACAGTTCTGAAACACAAGTGCCAATTTCTAAGAAAATTTTCAGTAATTATAAATACTTTGCTTGTGCATGAAAGTGCGGTGCAATTACTGTTTTATTTCTTTACTCTTTATCTTTATAAACCAGATTGGGCAACTCTGAACTTGATACTTGATATCTCTTATGGACACAAAAGATGTAAAATGAATGATAGAAAGTTGCATTGTGGAAAGTTTTAGTATTGAATTGAAACCTACAGTCAAAAATGTTCTCTGGATCCAAAAAAAAAAAAAATCCAGAGCAGTGAAGCTTTCTGAATGGTATAGTTACTTAGCGAACGTTAGAAGAAAAAAGAGAGAATACAGCACAATTAATATAAGACTGGAGTTTCAACACAGTAGGAATATAACTGTAAAAGTCGCAGCCCTATGTATAAATTATACACTGTATTTAAAGGATATTTTTTTCTAAGTAGTCTCCTGTTCAAGTAGGGACAGTATATAGATTAAGGAGCTGATTGACTAAAGGATGAATTCACCTGTCAAATTCACTTAGCTGCAATTTGAGTAGCACCGCCAAAATAGTCGTAAATTCACTTCTCATAACTGACTAAGCGGCTAATAGTCTTATTGAACAGCCCTAACATCACCACCACCAATTTACCACACTTATAAGGTGAAGTCAAATGGGTGAATTTGGAGCAGTTCACCTAGTTGCATTCACTCCTTAGATACACTCAGTCACTTAATCAATAGTAGAAGTACCTGTACACATGCACAAGAATCATCATCATCAGACATTCTAAACATGCCCCCATATTTTTCACAAACTTATCACTGTATTAAGTAATTTTTGAAACTTAATAAAGGGAGTCAGTTTATTGTGTATTTAGATGGAAGTGTACTTGTACACTAGAAATTGCTGATGCTTCCTGGTTAAAAATGAGTCAACTGTTTTGTTTTTTTCATTCATTGAAGTAATTCATGACTTTTTATGGAAACTGCCCTATTTGGAAAGAATCTCTGAATCATCAAGCAATTGCTAATATCAGCGCTGTCTATTACATGTTCTCAGAGTCATAATTATTATTTCTTTTTGTACGTATTGCATTGACTCTAGCTAAGAATGAAGAAACACTTCAGGCTTCATTGACTAAAAGCCAAGTAGTTGTGTAAAGGTCTGAATTTCAACTATTTGCCACTTTCCTATGTTTACTTATTGAGCATACTCTGTAATGTGGCGAATATGGGACCAAATTCGGGACAACTACGTATAGTTGCGGTTTAAGGAAGCACTTTGTATCACGTGTGCACAGGTAATCTACTATTGACTACGTGGCAAAATGTGTTGAAGGAGTGAATGTGACTAGGTGTACTGCTCTAAATTCACCCATTTGATTTCACTTCATCAGAGTGGTGATCACCACTGTCCACATGTTCAACAAGACTATTTGCCACTTGGTCAATAATGAGAAGTGAATTTGTGAATATTTTAGAGATTCAACTCAAATTGTAGCCAAGTGAATTGACAGCTTAAATTCACCCATTAGTCAATCAGCCTCTTCATCTTTTACCAGCTTTGCAGAAAACTAACACATTAGATAGAGAAAAATGTGAATTTTTCCAAACCATTGAGCTGATTTATAGGTGTCAGGGTTTTGTATATTAATGCATGATAATTTGCCCAGCCTTAAATACAAAACTGGCCATTAGGGTTTGTAACTTGTGCAACCATAAAAGTTGTCCTCTTTGGGGATATGTCAATTGTCAAATTGACAGAAATTCTGTTTTTAATATTATTACTACAAAGAGGTTGCGGGGGTTTGGGGTGAGGCACTTGAAAGTGATGTGCACTGTAATCTAAAGCTACTCGACATGCCCTTTTAAATCAATGATCATAAAATTACAAGCATTTCAGAAAAAATGAAATGTATAAAAAAAATATAAATGTATTCATTTTTTTCTGCACTTTCTAGCATATTATCTCAAGCCGAAAAATCCTTTACAGGAATGAACCACTACTGGTGTGGGGATCATATTTTGGGGGATATTTATAAAGAATTTTCATGATTTTAAATAGGATGAGAAACAATTTTTCTATGGAAAAAATGCATCAGCACTTTCAACATGCCGATAAAAGTAATTTTAAATAGGCAATATTGGTGAAATAAAACTGCAATGTATTTCTAACATCAAGTAGTCAAAAAACTTGTCAGCTTTTATAAATATCGTACAAAATTACTAATGACTCATTTAAAATCAACTCAGAAAGTATAATGTCTAAATCAAGATTGCAGACCCTTCAGCTGTTGTTAAACTGCCCCCCCACCATGCTTTTGCAGACATTACTGACATGCCTAACATGCATATTTTCACTTAAATCTAATGCCATTTTCTTGTTGCATGCATGTTCACATGATCAAAGACATACAGCAAGTACAACAATCATTAATTTGTGTGCAAATGGAAAACATTTTAATAGATTTCCTAGACTTTTAACAGTGATGGGGAAGTAATACTAAACAATAAAGGTAAAAGATATTAGACTCCAGTATGGATTGTACGTTTCATTAGAGAAATTGGTAACCTCTATTAAAGATGAGTGCCTTGTACAATTTTTCACCTTGTTTACTATAATTACTAGTTCACATACAATAAATTATTATAATCTCTATACAATCCTCATTGCTATCATTTTCTTTAATGCAAAACAAAAATAAAATACAATATATATATAGATATATATATCTATATATATATATATATAAAGTAATGAATTAAGAGTTCTTACTTAACTTCGGCGATTTAAAAATCAGCAAACACCCAGCACTGCATTTCTTGGTGAATCCTGCCAGTTCTATAGACCTACTGTCATTAAACTATAACTCACACTTGATTATGACTTTGAAAGGATGTGGTTATTAGTATACAGGAAAACTGCATTAACTCAATTTCACTTCTCTCTTATAGATTGTCCACTCAGATGGAAAAGTAAAATATGACAGCAAAGTTTTTGCTTACAGATTACTATGCACAACCCTCAAATTGTAATTCACTTTTCTCTTTTAGAAATTAACTCATCTATAGAGTAAAAGTAGAACTCTATTGTACAGTATCATAAGAAATGTTTTTGCCTTAATCAAGATATACTGTTTAGAAGAATAAATTAGTGTTGGAATCAATGAATAACTTTACTTACAATAGAGATTACTTTGTGCTCACATAGGGAAGATTTTGTCTTTTCCATCTTTAACACCACCTATATGACGTCATGATACAGGCTATCTGAGTGGCTTTGACATTTTTTAATATGACAAAATGCAACATTCTTGATTTACTTAGACTGAGCTGTAAGATTAGTGGAGAGATGATTTCAAGAGTTCAGTAGTATTTCAATCTTTTATTAATAAACATTATCAATAATTTGCTCATACAGATCAACCACAAACCATCCAGTTTCAGACAGATTCCTATTTCTCAATTGATGTTCAAATACAGAATCAAGTTGCAAAGCCAACTGCAAGTAACAACAGTTAAACAATATATAACTTAGGCAAATGAAAATATTAGCTTACAGTGGCTAGGTTCCTATTAATATTCTGGTAATATTTAAATCCAAAAGTCTTGGAAAAGCTTAAAAAAAAAAAACTGGAATAAGCCAATTCATGATGAATTAGCTACAATCCACCTGACTACTCTCACAAACTACTACATGATAATTCACAGCAAGACGCTCTATCTCCGCAAAAATACGCTGTCTTGTAAATATGTAGAATTGTCTGCTCTACAATAAAGGCAAAACTCATTTCAGGGACAAATTTACTGTTTGATAAATATATCCCTTAGGCTAGATACATATTTAGTTTATGCCTCATACATAAAGGACATATAAAACCTGAGAAAAAAACAAATCCCATTTCAACTAAAATGGTAATTTTCCTAGTAAGAGTCACTAGGTCAGGGCTGAGAAATCCCTATTCCATGTGTTCCTGTGGTGTACTGCAGTGTCCCTATGGTGTATTACACTGTCCCTGTGGTGTACTGCAGTGTCCCTATGGTGTATTGCACTGTCCCTGTGGTGTACTGCAGTGTCCCTATGGTGTATTGCACTGTCCCTGTGGTGTAATGCAGTGTCCCTGTGGTGTACTGCAGTGTCCTGATGGTGTATTGCAGTGTCCCTATGGTGTATTGCAGTGTCTCTATGGTGTACTGCAGTGTCCCTATGGTGTACTGCAGCGTCCCTATGGTGTAGTGCAGTGTCCCTATGGTGTAGTGCAGTATCTCTATGGTGTACTGCAGTGCCCCTATGGTGTACTGCAGTGCCCCTATGGTGTACTGCAGTGCCCCTATGGAGTACTGCAGTGTCCCTATGGTGTATGGCAGTATCTTTATGGTGTACTGGAGTGTCCCTACAGAATATTACAGAATGGTATGTACTAAAAAAATTCACTTACAGCTAAAATGTTATTTGGCATGGTTGAAAACAAAATATTTATAGTTGGATACGGTGTCCTTTTAGGCCTCATCTAACTTTAAATTGTGATTCCCACCATACAGTTTGAGAACCACTGCTATACAGCAAGATGTATGGATTTCTAGAGAAAAGATAGGTAATGTTACTTAGATAGCCTGTCACTGACAGTAACCTGACCTCTTATAAAACTATTAGTGCTTCTATGTAATTAATGCACTGCCCTAAGCGCCACAGGTCAGATTCGCTTTAATTAAAATAGTGACACTCTTTACAATAACCTAACAGGAGGAATGGTTGACTAAATGGTATGGTTATAAAACTATCCGGGACAATCCATATTCAAATCTCTTAAAGTTTGAGATCTTTCACATTATTTTAGACTGGTAATTTAAATTATATTAAGAGTAAAATAAATGGATCATCATTTTTAAACTCCAAACACACACAAAGATTATCTTACGATAATAAATTAACAACATTTGGGTTGATTGGGGTATGGATATTCCTGTTCTTGACATCTTCATTTATTGTAGTGTAAACTTGTTAATCTATAGTCTATTCATTCCATTTGTTTCTCCTAAGTTACTTACAGTTTTACAGAATGAAAAGCATATTCAATATAAGGCAATTTATTGTGGCTCAGTAAATATGACAATGTAATTGATAAAAATGATGCACTGTACAAGTCTTCTTGTTTGATGTGTGGGAGTTACTGCTAACAGGTAAAATATTTGACATACTTTAATATGTTACATGTCAGGCTCTCAGATTCGCTCTACTTGATTGCTGGCACATAAGGTCATTAGCTTAGTCTTCCCTGTCTACTTACAAATAATTACCCTTTCATTTATGCACTCACAAACAGACTTGTCTGAAAGAAGTTATATTGTGCAGTGTGTAACTCATTGTGTGTAGAAACAAAGAAAAGAGTCAATACAATCTCTCAAGGATTAGCTACAGTAAATAAAAAAAAAATGTATAACCTTCACACTACTGTGAACTTAACACTTTCAGAGTGCGAAATTGATTAAAGTCAGAAAGACCACTCTGGGTAGAATTTTAGTATCAGTTGTTAAGGGATTTAAAATTGGGGAGGCTTATTCATGATAGTCCAAATGGTCTCATAAAGGTCTGAATCTGCATCTATTCACCATTTCCACATATACACATATATATCAAAATCTGCAATATGGTGAATTTGTGTCCAATTCACACACTTACATTAGTCGCAAACTTACCGAGCTCTTTGCATAACTTCACGTGTGTATGTGCACATGTGATTTGAATATTCATCAGATGTCGGAGTCTGTCAAAGTAGCAAATTTGGAAAGGCGTACTGTGACTTCACAAGATCAAAGTGGTGAATTAGAAGGTTGATGGCAGGGCTTTTATGTGGTGTAGCATGACTGTTTATTTCAATGTGACAATAAAAGACTGTGTTGTCATAGAAGTGACATGAACTAGAGAAAGAAAGGGTTGTAGTATTCTCTTAATGCACTTAGTGGGATGATGTGATTCAATAAGGAAATTCTAAAATTTGGTTGCGGTATTGAATTTTTCCATCAAAATTACCAATATTATGGATTTTCCATAGAAATATACAGTTTAAATTGTTTCGATCGAATTTCTGATATCGCGGTCAACAAATTGTATTTTTGTATAAATTTCCATTCAATATCACAATATCAGTCAGAATCATCGATATTGGGATATCGATGTTTTCGATTTTATTAAACTTCGCCCCTAAGGAGAAGTGATTTCGAGACCATCAGTGTGTTATGATCCAAAGAGATACAAATTCACTTCAAATTTGCACTTTGCTAAACAGGCTCCTCAAACTCTCGTTCACATATCCAGTTACAGCGTTAGCCAATCATGGAGTACGCAGGATGACAAAAAGTATTTGTTCCCCCACCCCATTCAGTTCATCAGTGTATTTAAGAACAATGATTAGTGTTCATTTTGAGGAATCACAAATAATATTCTGTTAAAAATTAAAATTAGAAAGGGAGACTTATCTGACTTATCTGTAACTGCTGAGGCAAAAATCCCGACTATCACAGTAACATTTGATTGTCTAAATTATCATTCAGTGCTTTTCAATAAGTAGTTGTAATTATGGTGCTAGCGTATTCTTGCAGGTGAAGGAATGTGATGAGAGATAAGGAATCAGTGTAGTGAAATGGACTGTCTATAAAATAAATTACTGGAATTTATAATAGACTATCAAAACTGTGCAGTAATTACAAACCAGCGTGGTTCATTTTACCATAATAATTTATTTTTCCATTACCTTTCAACACTTGTAATTAACTAGTTTTAATTCCAGGAATGTTTCAGAATATTGGGGGGAAAAAAAACAAGTTAACGTGATCTGTACTGTTGCACTCTAACACTGCATGAGTCAAGGTTCCTGTAGTGTTACAATCCCTGGGTGTTTTTATTTATTTCTTTGTTTGTTTTCTTTTAATGTATTGGTTCTCAGTAGACTGTTCAACTATAAACAACACTTAGGGGGGAATTCACGATTCAGCGAAGTGAGCTCCAAAGCCTTCGGCTCACTTCGCAAATGGTATTATGCGCATGCTGATGTCCTACGCGCGGACATCAGCATGCGCATTAAAGGGATTCCCGTCTCAGCGAGGCAACTCTTTTGGTCTCGCCAAGACGGGAATCCCTTTAATGCGCATGCTGATGTCCACGCGCAGGACATCAGCATGCGCATAACACCATTTGTGAAGTGAGCCGAAGGTTTCAGAGCTCACTTCGCTGAATGGTGAATTCCCTCCTTTAAATGTGTAGGATTTTTACATTTTGTCAACCATGCCCAACTGGAAAGAAATATCTTGCACAGAAGCCTTTGTCTGGCTGTGCCCTAACCTAATCCAATGTTTGTCCAGCATTAGAGCCACTTTATCCAAACTGCAAACATAATATTAAAAATAGACCAAAGCGGAAATGTGATTCATGTTTTAAACTACTGTCAGGATTTCTTTACATAGGGGGAGAGATACAAAGATCGTTTGCTGTTTTTTACCTTTTTCTCCCATTTTTTCACCTTTTTTTTTTTTTTTTTTGCCGCTATTGAAATTTACTAAGCCCTTTCCAACCTGTTTTACTGATAAAACATTATTCCCAATGGAAATGGGTCTGTAAAAAAAAGTACCAGGCCATAATAATCAACAATATCAATATCAAAGGGCCCCTTTGACAATAATGTTAATTGGAGCGGTATTACCGCATCAATATTTATTGATAATGATTTTTATCGCAATCGATACAATTTTTTTACATTTCATTAATGAGGGGAAAAAGAAAATGGATCGAAAATGATGAAAAAAAGCAATACAGTTTTCTGACTTTAGTAAAATACGTCCTTTAACCTTATTTGTTGAATGATTTCATTGTCTACTATCTACCAATGACATTTTCTCTTTCCACGTCATGTGGCTTATCCCTGATATATTCCACAGGATCAGGATCATCTCCCTATCACTTCTCAACATCATTAAAAAGACTATTTTATAAAAATATTTCAAATAAGAATTTTTCCCTCCTTTTCACAAAGTTTTAAAATGCACATCATTATGTGTCTCTATATATATATATGTTAGGATAGAGTGGTTGTGTTAGTCCACAGATGCAAAAAAAGAATGAGTATTGCAGTTGTTGGTGATACCTTTTTATATTGGACTAACAGTCATTTTAAATAGATGAGCTTTTTGAAAGGTCCATCCTCTCTTTATCAAGTGACAAGCAAAGCTTAAATCCAATAAAAAAGGTATCACATAGTATCACAATACTCATTATATATATATATATATATATATAGTGCTGGCCAAAAGTATTGGCACCCCTGCAATTCTG
>WMED01005672.1:0-15798 GCA_019650415.1 Pipa parva
CTTCACCAGAAACATTCCCTCTCCACATTCAAAACCAAATTGAAGTCCTATCTTTCGGAGCACTAGCTCTGATTCTTATAATTTATTTTATGTATATATTTTATCTTTATTTATTCATGTTTAATATCTGTATTTATTGATCTATTTATTTGCATTTATTGACCTATGTCATCAACGAGTCATCAATGTGTCCTCCCTTGATGACATGCAAGCTCTTCCATGTGACTATTAGGAAATGCCAATGCGGAGCTTCACAGGGAGAGCATCTGCAGAGTAGAACGCACCTCAGATGGACTGTCTGAACCGGATGCCATACAGTTGCCGGCACAGAAAGAAGATGAAGTCAGCAACAAGGAAGTGCTGGACAGCACTTCTTTACAGGTAACAGTGTACTTTTTGTCCAAAATTTAAAACAAAAAAAAAAAACAAACAAAAAACAAAACAACAACACACATTTACTAAAAGTTAGTAATTAGTATAAGTTAGCATATGCATTTTTTCAATTTTGTCGGAGTATTCTTTAACTACATTTCACTTATTTTATTTTTTTTAATTTGAAGTTTATTAGGTTTACAATATTAGTAACATATTATTACAAATTGAATAGGTAAGCATTGTATCTTTATAGCATATGTGATAGGTTCCTTTGTACAATTATCAAACTTTTTGGCTTACATCAGTGCATTTCTTTTAGTTACATAGCAGGTTAAGCTTAAAATGAACATTAAAATTATATCACAGCTCTATTTTTGAGTTTTCACGTACTGTGCCCTTGGTAACTATAGTAGTTCGTTCTTATAAGCTCCATCTGTCATGTGTGCTTTAAACATCTCCATAGTTTTTATCCAGTTAACCTTTTGGATCATTGTTTGTGTCTGTGGAAGACTGGATTTTTTCCATGACGCAGCTAATAGAGATCTAGCTGCTGTTAGGATGTGTGATGCCAATCTTTGTTCATTTCTGGAATTAAATGTCTCAATTTGTAGACATAATAGGAATGTCTGTGGTTTTGTGTCCATCTCAGTTTTAAAAGCATCAGTTAGAATTCTAGTATTCATTTGCCAGAACTGTTGGGCAATTTCACAGGACCACCAGACATAGCAGAATGTACCTCTTTGACTGCAGCCCCTGAAACATTCAGATAGTGTCTCGTTCTTCCAGATTTTTTCTAATCTGTGAGGTGTATAGTGCCAGTGTTATAATATTTTCTATGATCTTTCCCTAGTGACCGCACATATGGATGACCTATGTGCCCCATCCCATATTTTATTCCAGATTTCCTCTGGAATTTCAATGTTGAGATCTGCCTGCCATTTTGTCATGTATTTTTCTATATTCCTGTAAATGTGAGAGATTATGTGTGCTGCAGTAGTTGGTTTGAAGCATAGTTTCTTAAATAGTGTTTATGTGGGATAAGGTATGTTTTTGTTCCTCTTTATGCAGTAATCTCTGATTTGTAGGTATTGATGGAAGTTTCGATTAGTTTGTGTTTTTGGTTTAATTTAGAGAATGTGTATATTGTATTGTTGATGTAGAATTGATATATTGAAGTTAATCCTTTACTTATCCATGTCGAGAAGTTTCTTGGGTCACAGCCTGGTAGAAAGTTCTTATTCCTAAATATGGTTTGATATTTAGATTGTTTGGTAGTAAGTTTTAGGTTCCAATGTCCCAAATTTGTAAAGTTGCTTTTTTGGTTGGGTATAATTCTTGGTCAAGTTCTCTGTATTTTGTTGGGATCCAATATAATTGTGAGATGGTTAAGGGATCGCTTACAGTATTCTCTATGTTATGTCCTAACTATTATACTTAGCATGGATGAGATGTAGTATTTGTATATATGTCTGGGACTCCCAGGCCCACCTATTTTATTTTTGCACCACAAGATGGATGGTTAAAACAGCATTTAAAGCATAAATATTTTTAATTCTCTCTAATTTGCATACAGCATTTTGTGGGCATCTTACAGTCCAGTGTGTCTTATGGGCCAAAAAAATAAGTGTAAAATATTTGTAAGGTGAAGGGGGTGGGGATATCAGGGTTACAATCCCTAGTTTGTTAGTAAAAAGCTGTCGATTAGACATCTAGATTTCTATATCTCTAGTCAACTGGTTCTCAAAAACAATTTGCTTTGGTCACAGACTATGGCCCTTATTCACCAATGTGCGAAGTGAGCCGTGATGTGTTCGACTCACTTCGCACATTGTGTTATGCGCATACTGATGTCCTGTGCGCGGACATCAGCATGCGCATTAAAGGGATTCCCCTCCCGGCGAGAGCACTCGAGTCTCCTCGCCGGGAGGGGAATCCCTTTAATGCGCATGCTGATGTCCGTGTGCAGGACATCAGCATGCGCATAACACAATGTGCGAAGTGAGTCGAACACTACGTGGCTCACTTCGCACATTTGTGAATAAGGGCCTATGTGTGCCTATAGGCATTTAAAAATTACCTTTTCTGCAGCACCCTTCTAGATAAGTGTTTCAGACATAACTAAAAGACCTTATCCCTTTCATTAACATTTATTTTGAATATAAACTATATAGAACTGCAAATCTCTAAAAGTTAGCTCCAGTGCAGTAACCTATACAACATCCCAGATTGTTCTACGAACCTTGTATAAACTCTGAATACTGGGAACATATTCATCTCATATCAACACTGCAAACCGAAGGTAAATAGAGAAATTAAGAAAAACTTGCTTTATATCTGTTAAGGGACCATCACAATCAGAAAAAGAAAATATTTTTAATTTTGGGTTGACATGTTAATTATTCTTACACAGTTTTTGTAAAAAAAAAAAAAAAAAAAAAAAAAAATCTAATTATCTCACTTAAGTTAAATTCCTGATTTATTCCTTCATATTGACTCTTCCCATTTGTTGCAACCATCTTTTATCGGATAAGTAAAAAAAACCCACACTGTACTATTATTTCTATGGGATTTTAGATAATACATATTCATGAAGATCCCCAATTCAAAAAAGGTGGCTAAAAAGTGCACACGCCAAAGTAAAAATCAGGACTACAAATTTACAAGACAGTTTCACAAAGCATACATACAAATATAACTGTCAAACCAAATGGCAATTTCTTTTTCTGATGTTACCAGTCCTTTAAAACAGCTTATCAAACCATAAGAGAGCAAAAGGTTTTGGGTGTGAGCAACCTCTGTAATACTTGTCAAGTGTGGAAAAGGGTGGATGACGCCATAGACATTCTTTTTGTGCCGTGGCTTAAAAAAGGAAATTTTCACAGATATAAAGTTAAGGGAGTGTTGCTCTATTCACAGCAACATAGTTTATAAGACTGAAAAAACAGACAAAGTTCATCCAGTTCAGCCTATTTTCCTACAATGTTTATCCAGAGGAAGGTTAAAAAAAAAAATCCCATGAAGCAAGAGCTAATCATCTTCATATTAGGGAAAAATTCCTTCCAGACTCCAAATATGGCAATAAGAGTAATTCCCTGGATCAAGACCCCATCTCTAGTACCCATAAATTGTAATGACCTTACACTGAAGGAAACCAACCAAACCACTTTTGAACTCTTTAATGGAATCAACCATGACAACTTCTTCAGGCAGAGAGATCCATAACCTCACTGTTCTTACAGTAAAAAATCCCCTTTTATGTAGATGCAGAAACTTACTTTCTATACACAGAGGATGCCCCCTTGTTATACTTACAGATAGTGGCGTAAATAGATTGTGGGACTGATCTCTGTCCTGACACAGATATATTTATACATGGTTATTAGGACACCCCTTAATATTTTTTTTTTTATACTAAATACTGATAATCTTTCTTGGTACTCTAGTTTTCGCAATCCTTTAAATACTTTGATAACCTGCTCAAGCTCAACTACATCTTTCTTGTATACTGGTGCCCAAAACTGCAAACAATATTCAATATTCCCTGTGCAGTGTGAAAAGTGATTTGTAAAGCAGTATAATTATGTTCTCGTCATGTGCATCTATACCCCTTTTGATGCACTCATTGATCCTATTTGCTTTGGCAGCTGCTGCTTCAAAGTGGTTGCTACAGTTAAGTTTATTGTCAACTAAAAAATTCCCAAATCCTTTTCCATGTCTGTTTTGCCATTTAAAAATTCCATTTATTTATTCATTCATTTATTTTCAGTAACCCATAGCAGGCAGCCAGACATGTGCTATTTACTATTTTAACTACACTCATTTAGACTGTAAGCTTTATGGGGCAGGGACCTCCAACCTCTTGTGTCAACATAGCACGTAATGTGATGTATCCTATTTATCTTATACTGTATTGTTTATTGCACTTTTCTCATGTCTGTACTATATTTGTATTGCTGAATTGTACAATGCTGCATGTTCGTGGAGCTTTATAAATAAAATTATACATACACTGAAGGAAATAATTATTTGATCCCCTGCGAATTTTGTACGTTTGCCCACAAAGACATGAACAATTTACAATTTTAAATGTAGGTTAATTTTAACATTGAAAGATAGAATATCCAAAATAAAATCCAGAGAAAACACATTGTATTAATTATCTAAAAATTTATTTGCATTTTGCTGTGAGAAATAATTATTTGATCCCCTACCAACCATTAAGTGTTCTGGCTCCTACAGCGCAGTCAAATGCTCCTAATCAATTAGTTACCTGCATTAAAGACAGCTGTCTTAAATAGTCACCTTTATAAAAGGTTCCTGTCCACAGACTGAATCAGTCAGACTAACCGCTACAACATGGGCAAGAGCAAAGAGCTTCCTAAGGATGTCAGGGACAAGATCATAGACCTGCACAAAGCTGGAATGGGCTACATAACCATAAGTAAGACTCTGGGTGGGAAGGAGACAACTGTTGATGCAATAGTAAGAAAATGCAAGAAATACAATCGACATTGATCTGGGGCGCCATGCAAAATCTCACCTTGCGGGATATCCTTGATCATGAGGAAGGTGAAAAATCAGCCTAAATCTACACAGGGGGGAACTTGTTAATGATCTCAAGGCAGCTGGGACCACAGTCACCAAGAAAACCATTGGTATCACATTACGCTGTAATGGTTAAAAATCCTGCAGTGCCTGCAAGGTCCTCCTGCTCAAGAAGGCCCATCTGAAGTTTGCCAATTAATACCTGGATGATTCTGTGAGTGATTGGGAGAAGGTTCTGTGGTCAGATGAGACAAAAATTTACCTCTTTGGCATTAACTTTAACTCGCTGTGTTTGGAAGAAGAGAAATGCTGCCAATGACCCAAACAACACCGTCCCCACTGTCAAGCATGGAGGTGGAAACATTATGTTTTGGGAGTGTTTCTCTGCTAAGAGTACAGGACTACTTCTCTGCGACAATGGGAGAATGGATGGAGCCATGTACCGTAAAATCCTGAGTGACAACTTCCTTCCCTCCACCAGGACATTAAAAATGGGTTGTGGCTGGGTATTCCAGTAAGACAATGACCTAAAACATACAGCCAAGGTAACAGAGTGGCTCAAAAAGAAGCACATTAAGGTCATGGAATGGCCTAGCCAGTCTCCAGACCTTAATCCCATAGAAAACTTGTGGAGGGAGTTGAAGCTTCAAGTTACCAAGCGACAGCATCAAAACTTTAATGATTTAGAGATGATCTACAAAGAGGAGTGGACCAAAATTCCTCCTGACTTGTGTGCAAACCTCATCATCACCTACAAAAAATGTGACTGCTGTGCTTGCCAACAAGGGTTTTGCCACCAAGTATTAAGTCTCGTTTGCCAGAGGGATCAAATACTTATTTCTCACTGCAAAACGCAAATAAATTATACAATGTGTTTTTCTGGATATTCTCTCAATGTTAAAATTAACCTCCCCGTAAAATTATAAACTGTTCAGGTCTTTGTCAGTGAGCAAACTTTCAAAATCAGCAAGGGATCAAATAATTATTTCCTTCATTGTACAAACAACCTCAGTCATGTTAATGTTCTATCAATGGATATATTTTAGTGCACTGGAACAATTCTATACATGAAATACTATGTAAATTAGCATAGGTCAAATCTCAAAGACTAACCAACCAAGACCTCCCCCTGGTTGATCCTTGCTAACCCTGGAGATATTAAAACAAGATAGTGTTAATAGTTTTTCTCATATTGACAAAACATTTACTTAAACAGAAGCATAACACAATGATTTAATTTCTACTCCCTCTCAACATAATTTAACTACTGTTTACCTTAATAGAATATCAGATTGCAACTCGTAAAATAAGCACAAATAGGAATCAATCTTCGCCAACACACAGCTGTTTTCATCCCTTTTTACTACAGTACGTTGTAGTATGACATTTAGTGCACAGATACCACTTTAACAGTTAGGTCAAAAGCTTAATCCACAATTCCAAATAACAGCCTCAATTAGCCCTAAGTTAGATAGCCAGACACCGATCCATCAAATGTACCCTATTAAATGAGAACTATAGTGGTAAACAACACTTACTTGATTGTGTGATGCTGCTAAATCACTATTCATCTGACGATCCTCAGCCCAGGATCATCAGATGAATACTTCACTACTCTACTCACTTTCGTGTCTATGTAAGAGACATCGGCCCCTTGAGTCTCGCCAAAACTAGCTGACTGCACATGCCCAGATTGATCTCGGGGGGTCTAGATGAGGGGACCAACATCACTTACATAGACCTGGAAGTGAGCAGAGCAGCAATGTATTCTTCTGACAATCCCAGGCTAAGGATCAACAGATGAATACTGGTGCCAGATCCATCCGGCAAGTATTGTTTACCACTGTGTTTCCCCTTTAACAACTTTATTAGCGGCAAGTGTTGGTGTGTATGTGTATATATATATATATATATATAAATATGTGCAAGCCTTTCTTGAAAGACTTAAAAGGACAGTAACAAGGACAGTGGGCTCCATGACTGAAGAGAGATTGAGGCTAGACTGCCCCAGAGATACTGAAAATATCTTTATACATGATATATGTATCAATTAGCATGAAAACTGACATTTAAAGTACTTGGCTTGGATGGTAAAAAGGAAACTAAAGCCCAACAGTTGTTTAGATTTAAACTGTTCAGCCTTATGTAAAGTGCTTCCCATACATGACCAAGCGAGCAGTATCCATTTTAGTTTCAAGATCCATGCTTATAAGATTGTTGCCCCCATAGCTGCATTTTCAATGAAAGCAAAACATGTCAAAGTCACTCTATAAATTAAGCAACGATAGCTACTCTTCAAAGCAATCAGAGGACCTTTAGGGAAACAAATGTAATATCCTCAGTGCTTTTTTTTTTTTTTTTTTTTTAAAAACAGTAATACTAAAAAAGGATAATTGCTGTCGGTTTGGCACGACAGTTATTTTAATGTAGCAATTGTATAAATATCGTATTTGACATTCCTATTTCTTATTGCAGGGGCACTGCTTTGACTTCTGATTTGCAGTCATCTTTAATACACTGGGATTTCCGGGGCAATTCATGAATATGTATCATCTAAAGTTCCATTGAAAAGACTGGAATTAGGCATTTGTGTGAGGTTTGTTTATTTAACAGATAAAATGTCAGCCACTAACAAGGAAAAGGAAAAAAGCAAAAAGCAATAAAATCAGACATTCAACTTCAGAGATACTATTTTTAAAAATACTATGTGGGAATGATTGCCATTCTAATCCAAGAATGAGAGTGATAGGTGGTCTGTTTGATGTGGCCAGTGCGAGGGTGGGTCTCCCGGTGGGCCTATTAACCCCAGTCCAACACTGATCAATGGGGACAGACATCAGGTATGGGGAAGGTGGAATGGAATTTATAGACCGGGACCCTGGAAAGGTCCCAAAAAATTGGACTGTCCCAATAAATCTGGAGTAGTTAGGGGCTATAAAAAAAATACAAAATTTAAAGTTGATATTTTTACAAGTACAGTTTAGGAATAACTGACAAGTCAATCCAAATAGAAATGGTTTCTGTTACTGGTTCTTTAAGGTTAGCAGAAAGTTGTTATATTTGTTAGTGGGTAAAAGAGATGTCCAATATAAGGTTTGCAACAGTGTTCAGCCAGCATTGGGGAGGGCTTCATACGAAGTTAGTTTATCACTAAAGGCACATGTGTCAGATGCACGAAAAATACACATAATAGGCTAAACAACAATATAACCTTCCCCTTTTATATACAGTAATTTATTATAGATCCCTTGGAAAAGGTTAAAGGCAAATAAACAGTGGTGTACTTAGGATACTTGCCTAGGAATACCTGGGTGAAGTGACAAAATATGGAGTGTGCACACTGCAAAATAAACCCATTAACAAAAATGAAGAATAAATAAAGAAGGTGCTGTCCTAAAGGACCAGATAAAATAAAATAGCCAAACAGAAGAACAGGGAACTGTCAGCAGTCATGGGAACCATAGTGGAAGCCCTCACCTCATTATATCCACATGCCTATATTTACTTTTTTCTTATTTGTATAAGACAGTGGTCAGCAAAGTGCGGGTCGCGAGCCACTTGCGGCGCTTTAGCCGCCTTGTTGTGGCTCGGAGCGCACTGCTGAAGCCAAGCCCAACCCATGGCTCTTCTGAGTGGCTGTCGGTGGTCATGTGGCTGAGAGAGGGTACGCCACCCTCCTCCGGCGGCTCACAAGATAGTTATCACCGCTGGAGGAGGGAGTGAAATGGCTCCCTCCCAAAACAACTTTGCCAACCCCTGGTCTAAGACATAGACTACATTACTATTTTTGATTCTGGGTTATTTCTCAGTATTGTGTACATTCAAGTGATTTGAATTATCTGCTTATACATTATTATGGGCTTATATTTGGTCTTTGATATTACCTGGGTGATTTAAGGATCTTATGGCAGTGATGAGGTACAAGTGAAAATACAAATCATTTTGTTTGGAGAATATTAACTTTTAACTGTACTAGTTATCCCACTTTACCTCTATAAACACATGTCAATCTATCTGCCCTGTGCTATTTAAAATGACAGACACCTAAAAATAAAATATCTATTATGTTTATTTTGTATTGTTGCACATTATCACATATGGTACAAAACGGTTTTACTTTGTAGAGCCAAACATTTTTTTTTGAGGATACTGTTCCTTTGAGGCTAAACAGTAATATACTGTATTTACTTAAACATGCAAATGTGTTCTAGTATCAACAGTACACAAAAATGTTTTGGTTTGAAAAAAAGGGATAACCAAAATACAAGACCTATACTCCTATACTTCTGCAACACCCTTAGAACATTTGTTGAACTCAAAATTAGATATACCCTATTTGACACAGCAAAATGCACATAGTAAGCAATTTGAAAAAAAAAGTCATGCCACAACACAAACAAATCAGGAACAAAACCTTACTAGAATACCTATGCAGGCAAAGCGTAATGGAGAGATGAGTTATGTCATATTGTTATAAAATGCTATTAATGTATATGCAAAAGGATAACCCATCTTATATGGAAAAATGGGAAGAGGAGTTGGAGACAGAGCTTTCAAAACAGCAATGGGAGAAAATACTCTAATCCATTCAAGGAGCAACCCACTGTACAAATCACAGTGAAATAAAACAGAAAAGTAATTTTAATTTGGAACCTAACGCCACTAAAAATAGCAGCTATTCACCTCTCTGCATTTTCAAAGTGTTGGAGAGGATGCAGTCAAATAGGTTCTAATTTGCATATGTGGGGGGCTTGCCCAATAACAGCTACCTTCTGGAAGCAAGTCTTCCAACTGATAAGTGACAAAATACAATTAAAGCTAAATTTTGAACCCAAAATAGGACTTCTACAACTACTCCCAAAGTCAGTGAAGGCACCAGTCAGAAAACTCCTCTTCCAAGTGCTAATAGCAGCTCTAGCAATAATAGCCAGAACCTGAAAACAACCTACAACCTCGTCAATACATGACCTGTAGATATTGATGACCACATATGCAGCCACACAACATGCCATCACCCAACAAAATGACAAACTGGACTCATATCATACTATATGAACCCCTTGGTCACAATCTAAACCAATACCCTGAAGATAATGGGCTATACCAGTGGTTCTCTATTTTCTGTCATGCCCCCCTAGGAAGAAGAAAACATTTTGCGCGCCCGCGCGACTAAATAGTATCATAACTACACACACACACACACACACACTTTCCATTGAATGAGACACTGGTCGGAGCTTTGCATACTAAGTAACCCAAATGAATGCCTCCCTCCTCTCTCGTGGAAGCAGCACTCTCTGTTTACCTTACAGCAGAGAATACCCCGAACTTTTCCAGCTTCTTAGATCTAAGAAGGGCCCGGACCTGCGCTTTTCTTTGACTTGCTCTCTGTTGTTGACTTAGTCCTGGCCGGATCGCTACTACTAGAGCTGGTGCCTCCACTGAGGAATAATGTGCAGGTGCCGCTTGTGTTGAATACTGGGAGTTGTAGTTCTTTCTGCAGCCATTGAAACATACTTCCGCAGACCCGGAAGTGACCTGCTTGTGCACTCGATATTGCCGTCTGGCAATATTGATATACCCCAGTTGCTCCCTCTCTCCAGAGTCCAGCTGTATTTTGCCGTGGTGAAACGTGCCCCCCCGGGACGCGCCCCACTGTTTGAGAACTGCTGGGCTATACAGAGACAATAAAAGATAACTCTCTCTATCAGATAAAATAACAAATCAGTGTATAAAACCCTCTTAAAGTATTTAGATGAATGTTCTTAGACAGTTTAAAGTTATGTGCCTCAAGCAGGTTGTTGGTGGACCTCCACCACACACTAATCTAATAAACCCAGGTTATCCTTTTACATAATTTCAGAATTGTTATGTTCAGTTCAAACCTAATTTAATATACCTTTATATAACACAATAAGGAAACCTAACCAAATACAATAATTCAAACATAGGAAAATAAGTTAAGAAATACCAGAGATAACACAAAACAACATATGTACATTTATTGCTGTGATTAACATGTTAACAACAAGTGTAATCCAAGTAAATGATATACAATTACGTTTGCAAAGACTGAATGTACAAATCTTGGTTTACAAAAATAAACAGTTTAAAAAAAAAAAACCCCCAAAACACTATAGTTGATATTTAACAAACAGCAAAAATAGTAAACTATGACAATTTTAGCCCTTAGTACATTACGGTTATCTCCATTTTTTTATGTGTATATCCACAAATTTAATTTTCAATGGCATACATTACTTTACAGAAACAAAAATGGACACACCAGCACTCAAAATGTGGATATGCTGTTCCTATGTCTATTTATACACGCCCATGTGAAAATGGTCAGAGGGCACATTTGTGGTAATGAAGTACTTACATTAAAAGTGCTGTTAGGAGGATGATAAATTAGAATACATTACAGAGAACATTTAGCCAACAAAACAGCTACATGTACCGACAGTTCTCCAAACTTCTTATTTAAAAAATTATTTACATAAAGATAAAATGGTGTCATCACTTACTTGCACTGGCTCCTCCAAGACCCCACTGCAAATGGGGCAAATAAGATCTTCGTCCACATCACCCTGGAAACGTGTTACATCATACCCCATTGCTCATCACCGACACCACACACTGAAAAAAAAAAAAAAAATGGTAGGTCATCTCTTCTGGTAGTGGAGTCTTGTTGCGATTAAAGTTTTGCATAGAACTAATCCTTCCCCCCCTCCCACTGGAGGATTGTATTTTGTTTTAATATACAATTACAATAAAAGCTCGTTGATTTAAAAGGGCACTACAGTGCTGATATAACTGCACACATACATATAAAACTCCTTTATACTAAGCTAATTGGTGACTCAAATAGTTAAAAAACCATTTAGGTAAGAACTAATTTTTGCAGTTTGCTTTCCTTAATTAGTTTTCCTGAGAGCTGACATTTTCCTCCCCCCACTCCCCCTCCTCTTTCTGTTCTGCAAGTCAGGTAATACGAGAAGAAAAAGCTGCCCGACTGCTATTGGTTAAGCAGCATGGAGACCTTTTTTCTGCGTAAATTAAGCTTGTTTACAGGAGATTACAGAGGGAAAGATAACTTGTGCTCATGTGCTAAGTAGTAAGTAAGGTACCTTTTCATGGAAAACTGGCCAGTACACAACACACACACACACACACTTCCTGGTGCAGGAGTTTATCAGTGCTGCCAACACAATCATTCTGCATCACATGAAAAAACTACTTGGGAGAAACGCTTCTCACTAAGCTATAGTACTGCATATGTTAAGATGTATTTTGACTATAGTTCCCCTTTAAATGAAAGACAGTTCCTTGCAATTGACAGAAATTTGGCTTTAAAACAACTAGTGGGTTTAAACTGATTTCATTGGGAGAAAATTATATGAGTTTTTCACCAAACAAATGTAGACTTTTACAATGTTTTAACTGCTAAACCAAAATTGTTCTTGCATGTTTAGGGGGGAGTCATTTTGAGGTAGAGACAAACTGGCTTAGTGCAACATTAACCAAATACAGTAGGCACAGACTATGACAGATAACATAATGCTTTAGACCAGTAGCCAGGGAAAAAAAATTTGTTTGCTTTTCCCACAGTAGCTTCATGGATCTGAGAGCTTTTGCTAGTCTTAAAAGTACCGTGATCCACTGGCAAACATGGCTATACTCGATTTCCAGTGGAACGTATGTGTTATCAGTGCACAAGTCAGTGTAACACTCTCAAAACAACATGTTCCCATGGGTAAGTTTCCTGAGTAGGCATACACTGCAGCATTTTCCCTGGAAAACAATGGGACTGGCTTTGCTGGCTTCATTAAAAATAATTACAATAAAGTCAAGCCCACCATAGATGATCAGAATTCTATTTATGTACCACAACTTCCTCAATTTTGTACAGACAAAATCATTGGCATGTGCCCGTGCCCAGCTTATCCAAGTCAACTAAACCTAGTTGGGTTCAAGAGTGGATCACTTTACTTTATTAGTGAGTGTGGCAGAGCCAAACCATACATTAGGCTATATATAGCCCAGGTCTTGTATATGCACTGCAGTATACAAAAGTTAGATAAATAAAAGACGCTGTTGAAATAGCCAATTAAAACTGCTGAAAGATTACATGCTGGTTACGAAATTAAACTTAGAACACAAAGTTACATTACATTAAGAGTAAGTAGAGCAGACGTGCATGTGGGAGGTTTTACAATATTCCATTGCAACCATTGGTGTGGGGGCACAAAGCAACAGTGGCCAATGCATTGATTTTCTTTTGTCCAATTCACCTCATGAAGGCCAGAGAATGAGAGAGAAGCTACTATACATCACAATGATAAGGTAAACATGCTTGCAAAACATCCAGAAAGCAGTGATTTGTGGGTTAGTGGTTGCTACAGTAACATGTGTTCATACAATATCTCTCAATTTATCCATTTGACAGAGACCCATAAGTGACGATACCCAAATGAGGTTCTTCTACTTAGACAATATGGCAGCTATCATCATCAATAGTGATCAACTTGTCAATTTAACATGACCATGTGCTCAACTTTGATCTTCTTACTTTAGCTCTAACCAACAGTTTACTTTTTGCTTCATTTAATTATTCATTTATTTATTTATTGTGCAAAATCAAAATCACGCTAGGAGAAAGTACAATTTTAAAAATAATGTTGGGTTAGGATTTTATATATGGAAATATTTACATAAAATAAGCATCAACACAAATAATTTTATAGTTGTCAGGGTCAGTAATCCAAAAGGGTTAAATAAGAAGCAGAACAGAAAAAACAACTGATTTAAAGAGTACCTGTCACCTCAAAACTAATACTAATTTAGGTTGTAGTAATGAAATAAATGTTTTTGTAAATATATATGTATATTTAAAAAAAAAAAAATAATAATTTACCTTTATACAGCATTTCTGTCATCTTCCCTGTCTGCCTGCCTTTTCTTTCCCAGAGTGTTGGGTGGGTGGGGCTAAATAATGATTGACATTATAGCTTCTCCAATCAGATCTCTTAAATCATGATCTAGCAGGGAACTGATTGGACTATAATATTAATCATCATCACCTGACCCAGGAAAGAAAAGGCAGGCTGACAGGGAAGATGACAGAGAGAAATGCTGTTTAAAAAGGTACTTTTTTTTTTTTTAAAAGATACTTACAAAACATTTATTTCATTAGTAAAACCTAAATTAGTATTAGTGTTTTAAGGTGACAGGTGCACTTTAATATCAAGTCAAACTACCTAAAATATACTACATAAAACTTAAAGAGGCATTCTCTCAAGTTTCTAATACGTGATTTTTTTTGTATTCTTAGTACCGCGGAAGATTTAAAAGGCAAACATCCTCTTAAGTTTCTAATAATACTTTTTTAACAAGTCATAGTGATCTTTTTTCTATTCTTAGTACCACAGAAGAAGATTCTCACAGTCAAGAACAGGCAGTAAAATAAACTCATGTTATGGTGCACTGGTCATAAAGCAAATTCCTAGCAAGTTGTAATCGGTCACACACAGCAATCTTGCAAATGTTTAGCCTCTGCATGAATACTGTGGAGCAGAGGATGCTCAGAAGATGCAGGGTTTCTTGTACAGAACTTTTATATTGATTAAATATTTTGTATGTCAGTTCTATCATTCCTTTCTTTGCGTAATCTAAAAACTGTGAAATAATTAAAGGGGCACTATATTGCTGATATAACTGCACACATACATATAAAACTCCTTTATACTAAGTCAATTGCTGACACAAATAGTTAAAAAAAAAAAGTTTAGGGAAGAAATAATACTTGCAGTTTGCTTTCCTTAGTTTTCCTAAGAGCTGACATCTTCCTTACCACGTTACCCCATCTCTTTCTGTTCTGCAAGTCAGGCAATATGAGAAGAAAAAGCTGCCTGACTGCTATTGGTTAAGCATTGGGCTGACCTTTTGACTGTATAAATTAAGCTTGTTTACAGGAGATTACCGAGGGAAAGATAACTTGTGCACATGTGCCAAGTAGTAAGTAGGGTACCTTTTCATGGAAAACTGGCCAGTACACATCACACACACACTTCCTGGAGAAGGAGTTTATCAATGCTGCAAACTCAATCATACTGCGTCACATGAAACATCTACCGGTGAGAAATGCTTCTCACTAAGGCAGCGGTTCTCAAACTTGTTGAGACCGCGACCCCTAATTACTGACGCCACACAATGACGTCTGGGTCCAACGTCATCGCGTACGTGTGACACGTCTTCCGGCTTCATAGCGCCTTTGCGACACCTGCGAGAGAGTCGTTCGACCCCCAAAGGGATAGCGGCCCACAGGTTGAGAACCAATGGTCTAAGGTACAGTACAGCATATTAAAGATATATTTTGACTATAGTTCCCCTTTAATTCTCTAAATAAGATTCACTTGTTTAAACGAACCTAAACAATCTAATAGTTCCTGTTCCTTAATGTACACAGTTATAGTAAACACACACAGTCAGCCTTAGTTAAACAATGGAAATAAAAATCTCAGTATCAAAGTCTAACAAGCACTAATGAAAAAATCATAAAGACTAAATCAAGTTTTCAGTCCTTTACATAAGAGAAACCTATTTTCATACCTTATTAGATAAATATATATACACATACACTGAGTAGCAAACAAAAGTCAGCAAACAAAAGTCATCATGAACACAATTCTGCCAGTGAATTGTCACCTGTTAAGAGAGACAACCAAGTATCCATGTATAAAGGCAACTTCTAAAACGTTACCTAAACATACCCACAGCAAATCAGATACGCCAAACTCTACTCCTATGACTCAAGCCCACAGCAGTGTTAAAGCTGTACACACTGCACTCACACAGCAGTGTTAAAGCTGTACACAC
>WMED01005673.1:5349-19239 GCA_019650415.1 Pipa parva
AAGGGGAATTTGCTAAGTTATGTTAAAGGGAAATTTGCTAAGTTATGTTAAAGGGAAATTCCCAAAGTTATGGTAAAGGGGAATTTGCCAAGTTATGTTAAAGGAGAATTTGCCAAGTCTTATTTATCCTGTATTAGCAGTGTTTCATTGGAAAGGTTAATTGGGTGGGAATTAGGTGAAGAAGCTAATTAATTCCTGCACATCTTGCATAGGGGATAGTGAAGTACCCCTGAATTCTCCAGTCCCAACGGAACTCTTGCTCTTCAGAACTCAGTCCCCATTTATGTTATTTTAACCCCTGCCCTGTTAAAAGTTATTTACTGGTTAAAGACATAACTTGCTTTTGCCAGTATCCAGCCACTGGGGTCCAGACATCTAATCTCTTATAGTTCGTCTGACAGGAGCAGAGGGAGATTGGGAGAAAAGCTATCCCCTATGGGGAGAGAGAATTCTGGCAGCAGAATTTAGAATAGACTGGAGTGGGGAGAGGTAGGAAACTGGAAGGCCAGATAGAAGAACATTGCAGTAGTCCAAGCGCTTCCTCCTTCTCCCAAGTAATTTTCTACTTCCGGTCATAACAGTATAATCAGGCCGTGGAGCGCTCTGAGGCAGCGGCTAAAACAACTCTGGAAGAAATGTTACTGAACCATGCCAGACGTATGGAAACCTATGAGTCACAGCAAGGTCGTATGACTCAAATGTTGGAATCTTATGAGTACCAACAAAGTCGCATGGCTCAGATGTTGGACGCCTTTTCTATAAGACTACAGTCCCCTGAGGTGTCTACTCCTGCTTCCATTGCCGATGCAGTCCCTCCGGAACAAGGATCTTCGGCTCTCTTCTCCCCCAAGATTTTCTGGTAACCCTGAAGCCTGTTGTAGCTTTATTAATCACTGCCGTGTACACTTTGAACTTGTCCCTCATCAGTTTCCTATGGAAGGGGCTAAAGTGGGATTTATTTTTTCCTTGTTGGATGGTGCTGCCTTAGACTGGGTCTCTCCATTTTGGGCGTGGAATGATCCTATTACTTCCAACTCTTCCACTTTTATTGAAGCTTTTCGTCAGGTATTTGATGTCTCTGGGCAAATTTCTGCAGCTTCTACGCGTCTATTGCAAATACAACAGAGTCATCGTTCTGCATCTCTCTACGCTATAGAATTCCATACCCTTGCCACAGAATCTGGTTGGGATAACAAGGCCATGGTGTCTGTGTACTGGCAGGGCCTTTCAGAAAGATTAAAGGATGATTTGGCTTCCTGAGATCTTCCCACCCAATTGGAAGATATAATTGCTTTAAGCATCAGAGTGGACAATAGACTGAGGGAACGTCAGCGACAGAGAAGAAGGTTCCCACAGGATCATCCATTGGCTGTTACTCCAGCAACCGTTCCACAGACTGCCTCCGTTTCTAACAAACCTATGCAGATAGGAGCTACTCGTCTGTCTGCAGAAGAACGTTTATGTCGCAGAACGTCTGGTTTGTGTCTGAGAAGGGCCATTTTGTGAGAAACTGCTCCTCCAATCCAGGAAACTCCAAGACCTAGGTATGCTGGGAGGGAGGCGCCTAGGTCCGGATCTGTCTTTTCCGTCGTCCAATTCTCATCAGTTTATGCTTCCAGTAATCCTTCTGTCTTCTGCTTCTCCTATTCAGACTTGAACCTTTTTTGATTCCGGGGCAATGGGGAACTTCATGGACATGTCCTTTGCTAAGAAGCATCTGGTACCCACCTTTCAGTTGGTTTCTCCTATCCGAGCATTTGCGGTTGATGACAAGCCCCTATCAGAAGATTTGATTTCTTTTTCCACCTGGTTAATAAAGTTTGCTGTTAAGGATGTGCATGTTGAACATATTACTTTTTTGTTAATAAATGCTTCTTCTACTCTGGTAATTTTGGGACTTCCTTGGTTAAGACTTCATAACCCCATTATTGATTGGTCCAATAATCAGATTATTTCCTGGTCTCCTAGATGTGTGTCGTTATGTTGCTCCTCTACTTCCACATTACCTATTGCTTCTACCTCTCTTTCCCTACCTCCAGAAGACCTTAAACTGTTACCATCTGAGTATTTATCCTTTCAGGATGTTTTTTGTAAGAAGGATGCAGAGATACTTCCTGGTACCTTTCCCCCCAGAGGCAGAGTATATCCATTGTCCATTCCTGAGACAGAAGCTATGAGGATATATATTCAGGAGAATCTCGATAAAGGGTTCATTCGTCCGTTTACTTCTCATGCAGGAGCTGGATTTTTCTTTGTGGAGAAGAAGAAAGATGGTACTTTTTGTCCTTGTATTGATTTTCGGGGTTTAAACAAAATTACAGTAAAAAAAACACCTACCCTCTTCCTTTAATTTCTGAGCTTTTTAATTTTTTACGTGAGGCTACTATTTTCACCAAATTAGATCTCCGTGGCGCTTACAACCTCATTCGTATCAGACAAGGTGATGAGTGGAAGACAGCATTCAACACCCACGAAGATCATTATGAGTACCTAGTGATGCCATTCGGCCTTTCCAACGCAACTGCTAACTTTCAGGAGTTAATGAATGACATCTTCCGTGACTTACTTGGTCGAAGTGTGCTAGTATATTTAGATGACATTTTGATTTTTTCCTAAGATGCCTCTGAACATGTATGCCATGTCAAGGAAGTACTCCAGCGCCTTTGTTCCAATTCTCTCTATGCAAAAATTGGAAAGTGTGAATTCCATGTGCCAAAAATAGCTTTCTTAGGTTTTGTTATTTCTGCTGCAGGTTTGGAGATGGATCATTCTAAGGTCTCTGCAATTAAAAATTGGCCTCAATCTACTACTCTTAAAGGAATTAAATGATTCATTGGCTTTTCCAACTATTATCATCAGTTCATTCATGGGTTCTCTTCTATCATTTCCCCTATCGTGGCCCTTACCAAAACGAATGCTAAACCAGGAATTTGGTCTTTAGAAGCGCTGATCTTTTTCTCTCCTTAAAAAAGCTTTTGTGTCTGCTCCCATTCTGTGCCACCCTGATCCTTCTTGGCCTTTTCGTGTAGAAGTGGATGCCTCCAATTACGGCGCAGGCGCAGTTCTGTCCCAGGAAGGCACCATCACCAAGAAAATCCATCCTTGTGCCTTCTTCTCCCGTCGGTTGTCTCCCGCTGAACAGAATTATGATATTGGCAATCAGGAGCTATTAGCCATCAAATTCGCTCTTACCGAGTGAAGACACTGGTTGGAGGGTTCCATACATCCATTTGTCATTTACACCGATCACAAGAATTTTGAGTATTTGAGGGCGGCTCATCATCTTAATCCTCGTCAAGCCAGGTGGGCACTATTCTTTTCTTGGTTCAATTTCATAATTTCCTACATTCCCAGTAATATGAATGGTAAAGCGGATGCCCTTTCTCGTTGTTTCAATCCTGAGAACAATTCTACCGATCCAGGGCCTATTATTCCTGAGTCTAAGTTCATTTCCACTCTTAGTTTATCCCTATGTAAACAAATAGTAAAGGCACAATCGCTAGCTCCTGAGACCCTTCCTCCTGAACGTCTATTTGTTCCTTAAAACTTTCAATGTACACTTATCAAATCTCTCCATGAAGCTTTACAGTCTGGACATCCAGATATTTCCAAGACTCAGGAACTTATCTCCAGGGAATATTGGTGGCCTACTTTAAATAATGACATTAAAGAATTTGTATCTTCCTGCTCAATTTGTGCTAAGTCTAAATCCTCTCGTTCTTCCCCGTCCGGCCTCCTGGTACCTTTGTCCGTCCCACAACAACCTTGGACACACTTAGCTATGGATTTTATTGTGGACCTTCCCTCTTCTCAAGGATATACTTGCATTTGGGTCATCACTGATTGTTTTAGCAAGATGGTTCATTTTGTTCCCTTAAAAAAAATACCTTCTGCTCAAGAGCTCTCCCTTCTGTTTGTTTCTAACATTTTCAAGCTTCATGGTGTTCCTACAGAAATTGTGTCTGATCGCGGATACCAATTTGTTTCACGTTTCTGGAAAGCGTTTCATAAAGCCATTGGTGTAGATTTACGATTCTCATCTGCATAGCATCCACAGACTAATGGGAGTTCTGAGAGAACCAATCAATCCCTCGAGCAGTTTTTACGTTGTTTTGTTTCCTAGTGTCAGGACAACTGGTCTACTCTACTACCCTGAGCAGAGTTTGTTCACAACAACATTTGTCATTCCACCTCTCAGATGTCCCCATTTAAGTGTGTTTATGGCCATGATTTAAAAGCTTTTCCTTTTCCACCATCTCCTTCCGAAGTGCCCGCAGTAGAATCACAGATGTCTCCTTTTCATTTAATTTGGCAGAGAGTAAAACAAAACCTTCTTTCTTTTCAAAAGAGGTTCGCTGATCGTAAGCGTCGCAAAGCTCCGAACTTTTGCGTGGGGGATCGAGTTATCTACAAAAAACATTCATCTAAAAGTCCCGTCAGGTAAGTTAGGATCCAAGTTCATAGGTCCCTTCACCATCTCCCGAATTATAAATCCAGTAGCGGTAAAGTTATCTCTACCTAGTTCTCTCCGTATCCCCAATGCATTCCATGCATCATTACTCAAACCTGTTGTCTCTAACCGTTTTTCTTTCATTAGTTCTTCTCCTAGTCCCATTGTAGTTGATGGTCAAGAGGAATTTGAGGTACAGAAGATCGTGGATTCTCACATTTCTCAGGGAAAACTTCAATATCTCATCCATTGGAAAGGTTATGGTCCAGAGGAACAATATTGGGTGTTGTATTCGGAAGTCCATGCACCCCGTTTAGTTTGTTTATTTTATAGGCAATTTCCTGATAGACCAAAGGGGCTACTGTGAGGAGACTTTACTTACCGGTGTGATCTGTTCCAGTGTCGGGTCTCTCATGGCATCGGAAGTGCCACATCTCCTCCTCGGCGTGACCGTCGGGTGTGCGTGCTGACATCATTGCGCGCACGCCGCGGTGGCGTGCTTTTTGAATCCTTACAGCGCGATCATCTGACATTGGATGGTGCCAGCACCTGATTATAGGTTTCCTATGTAGGTCTCTTTGTCCCAGCCTGTTCCTAGTAATCTCCTGCTATATTAAAGCACCCTTTTCCTTGTCCCTGTATCTGCCCTGTCAGCGTTTGTATTCGTGCCTGCTCCTGTCATCTCTGGGGTCTGACTAGTTACCCTGTTGGAGTATTCAGTCCTAGGGGCCGCGACTTATGTTCCCTCCGCAGCAAAGTCCTAACCACCTTGTGGGGGCTCTAGGTGAAAACCAGGGGTTCCTTAGACTGCGCGCCCTAGTGTCTGTCTGCCTTTATGGGGTTACAGCCGATTCCTCCTTCTCCCAAGTAGTTTTCTACTTCCGGCCATAACAGAATCCAGTCAAGAAGCAGCTTGATAACAAACCCCAAGTGCATGGAGAATTTGATTAAGAAGGGATTGGTTGACAGTGTCAAATGCAGAGGATAGGTCTAGGAAAATTAGAACAGAAAAGTGACTCTTGGCATTTCCTAAAAAGTATCTGGACCCCCTACTGTTGGTACAGTACAATAGGCATGTTCCTGGGTTGTAGCAGGGTATTTATAATAAGAGTTGCTCTTCAAAATATTTTATTTTCTTCAGGTAGCATAATCAAAAAATGTGTTTAAATCTGAATTTTGCTTATTAATGATTATTATGACATTAATCACCAGACACATATAATATTTATCTTATATATGTTTCAGCAAATTTTGCTGTGGAAAGGAGGTACTGTACTGTTGAAAGACAAAGATTAGAAAGGCCAAGACTTGGAAATGGAATTGGAATATCAAGCAAACATTGCCTTGGGTTCCTATGTAATCTATCAAAAAATATTGTCCATAGATTTGATTATACTTATAGTCCTTGTTGTTAGGGCCCAATAGGATATACCAGGGTCAAGGTGTCAGCTGAAGTCACAGCAATAATTGAGAAGCTGTATTTTTCAATGTTGTAAGTGGATTTTCGCATGCTCAAAAAAACAACTAAACTTTCACTTCATCCCTTAATAAATCGATAGTTCTAACAGAAAAGAACACAATAAAACTTAAAGCTGAGATCTGACTGTAACAGTTTGTAAAGTAAAAGGACTCTCAGGAAGCTCAAAGCACTGGGGTCTGGGTTTATTGAGAGAACCATTTTGGAGGCCCCAGGCTTACTGCTGTAGGGAAAAAAAGGATCCAGACAGCACAGGTGATGACCTAGGTAATGGAGCACATGTGAGGATCTGAGAGTGGGAGGGTGGGTGTCCTACAAAATGGATGCCTTTTACTAATAGCATCAAACAGAAGAGTCATCAAAAAATAAAATTGAGGTCACAGCAGTTAGCAAGAATCATAAACCGAGAATCAAGTAATGTCAGAACACAAAGGAGACAAACAAAATCAGATGATGCCTTATACAGATCTGTAAAAAAGGAGACTAGGAAGTACAAAGTGACTGGCCTTTTAGAGTGTTGGAGATTGCAGGATAAGATGCCGCTGTGCTAATAATTACTAGCAGCCAGCTGGTTCAGCATTAAGCTCACTGGACAGCGAGCACACTGGTAAATTACCATACTTGTCTACAGCACAGCAGCAGAGTTGCTGCCTACATGTAAGAGGTTGAGTATTCTCAAACAGAGGGGTATAGGGTACTGTTGTGGAGGGGGGGGGGTCAGTCAGCTTAGCAAAAAGAGGGGCCACCATCCAGCCAGTCACATGCAGACTTCTGTGCACTGACCAATGAAAATTATGGTCTACTGGGCATTTAACAATTAATGTAGGCATTTTAAATTGTAACTTGTGCATCTAAAATAGTCAAGTCAGGATGCCCTGTTTATAAGGCTGTGAGGGATCCCATAATTTCTGGTGCCATCTCTTATGTGTTAAAATCCAACTAGAGCCTCCTACATAATGCCTGACATAGTGTTAGTAATTTTGTGGACTAGCCCACACTGTCTACAGTACAAAATATTAAACAGTATTTATATTGCCACTGGTTCCAGCTTGGCTGTAACAAATACAGAAGGATGGAACAGTAGAATTATAATAAACTGGAGTGTTGGAATGGCCTAAAATGGCACTTAAGAACTAGAATGCTGAAGCAAAGCTTGTAGAAAAACAGTAGCAGAAACACAGAAGAGACAAGACTTAAGGCTGGAGCCAAAACTTCTGTAGAAAAACACTGAAGCTCAAGTGCTGCTTTACTGCAGCAATAACTATCTGAATTCCTGGTAGGCATGACATAGAAGTGACTGGTGGTGGGTATTGACAAATCTGGTAGAAGTGTCTTGTTTCCAAGCAGAGCAAAGGAGCAGCTTGTGAGATGAAGCAATAGATAGACATAATTAGGGGTTATTTATCAAAGTCTGAATTGTCACGTAATGGTGTGAATTCGCCATTTCCCCATATTTGAGTATTCAGCAAACTCTGTGATGTGGCGAATTCAGAGCGAACAACGGTCTGACACCAGACAATAGACAGCTACTGACGCGGTCGTGAATTCGCTATGGGAATTCTCTGTTTAGTGAATAAGGAGTAGAGAATCATAACATAGCAACCCTCTCTTGAGCATCTGCACCAACATCACTATACTGATAACCTTTCCTTCTGTTCCATGTGACACAGCAAATAAGCAGTTAAAGGCATGAAACATCATTCTAGAAACATTATTCACATTCATATTTTTTTTTAACCAAATTTATCACAATTACCAAGTGAATTAATTGTCGTCTAGTAGATCTAGTTGTCACACAATTATAGAAAATATCATGTATTTCTTTATTCATTTTATTAGAAAACATATGACATAAATGAAATGCATTTTAAATCACAATTCATTATTTAAAATTTGCAAAGATGAAATGTGAAAATGCAGGTCTGTTATTTCTTATTGAGCATAGCTCTGTCTTCATATACCTTCTTGCTGAAGTACTTTTTATGAGACAACATAATCTGTTCATCAGAAGCTTTGGGTTCTACCTAGAATAATCTATGTGGTGTAAATAGATGTTAGAAATACAGCATGTCAGATCTCAAACTAGTGCTGCACTGCAGCAGGTGATCTCCCTCCTAGTAGGTTTCTCCTATTCCTTTCCTGCCCCATGGTGCTTAGCTGTAATAACATATTAGTTCGGTAGCTCATGGATGTTAAGGGAAGAAAAAAGACCACTGTTGCTTATTCGCAGCATGCGTGAAGCCATGGCCAATTTGCCAGGATAGATAAGGCATAAAGAATGTCTGTTTAATATGGGTCTTGTGCACCAATATCTCAACAGAGCTATGACAGTGAGAAAATTGGATGAGTATTTGTAAGAGTATTCTGAAAGAGGCAAGGATTAACAATTTCTACTAAACGTGGATGGAATAATCATCTGAAATGAAATAGGGATGACTATCTGTAAAACATAAGTATATACCGCATAGTTGTAAATGCGCTAAAGACAATCAAATATTCATTGTCTTTACATTTGAAATTTGTAATCATAATCATATAAAATACAATTATATTTACAATTATACAATGAATATGTTCTTGATCACCAACCAGATAGGTCAGGTCACTTACAATGTTAAAATTTGTAGTTAAATGAACACATTTTATAAAACAAGAAGTTTGTGTTGTAGTTGTATTATATGTTGTGTTTCATATCATTAAGGATTTTCTTGATATGTCAGGTTATCCACGATTAAACTTCATCACAATATAAAGATCACTAAATAATATTGGCAATTCTAATGTGCTTTATTTTACCGATGATGAAAAAGTAGGTATTTATTCCTGACTGATGCATTTACAGAAAAGCATATTGTAAACTATTAAACTACCTTGTCTGTCAAAATATGTGTTGGGTTCATTGCTGTTATAAATGAAAGTGACATTAGTTATGGAATGAAATTATTAGGTTACCATATAAAAGCCAACAGTCAGGTCATGAGAAAACACTCATTCAAAGGAAAAATGAAATTAATGGAATCTACAATCTCTCTCTGTCCATCTCTTTCAATCTCTGTGTATATATATATATATATATACTGTATATATAGTGTGTGTATTTGTATAATGCCTATTACCCTGTTAATCAGGTCCCAGAAAGGGTGTTCATTATTATTCCTGGATGGAGGTACACCAATAACTCTCACCTTGACACTCTCCCAAATCATGGAGGCCAGGATCCTGTTGGCGCCATTTATTAGACTAACCTTTGTCACCATATTACTGGGCTACAAGTGCATTAACCAATACAAGTATAATATCACAATGATACATCACTTTAAGTGTCAGGTGGTGGTTGACACAAGAGGTCAAGGCCTGTAGAGCTTAAAATCTAAATGGGAGGAAGACTTGCATACATAGAAGGATAAAAAAACTGTAACAATGTGCTGAAACACAGGTCAATAAATACAAATACTAAGCATAAATAACTAAGGATAAAATATAATTTATGAATAAAATCAGTGATATAAATCATTGCTAGTGCTCCAAAAGGTATTACTTCAGTTTGGTTTTAAAAGTGAAGAGGGAATGTTCCTGGCAAAGATAAAGGGGTTTAGAATTCCAGATGTGGGGGTGCAGAGAGAGAAAAAGGTAGATCCTGCATGCCAGTAAATTAAGGGAACTGTTGATTGGTTGCTATGGGTTACTAGATCTATGTTTACTTTAGAACTATGTTTAGTTGATGAATCCCTCTAGAAGGTGTTTATACTAAGGGTCTCATTGAATAAAGTCCAAATAGTCCTGTAGAGCTATTAATTCTCCACTTCTTCATGTTCTCTTATTGACTAAACTCTGCGAAGTGGTGAACCTGTGACTGATTCAAGCGACTATTATAGCTGTGATTGGAGCATCATTTTGTGTGCACGTGCACAGGTATTTCTACTATTGACTTAGTGGAGGAGTGTTGCGAATGTGACTAGGTGAACTGCTTGAAATTCACCTGTTTCACTTCGCCACTTCAGCAGAGTGGCCTATGGGGAGGGAGTTGATGCTGGGCTCCAGAGTTGAGTAAGATACGACTATTCAAGTCACAATAGGAACTGCAACTAAGTGACCTTAGGACAAGGTGTCAGAATTCTTATTCTGTGACAATACAAATATTCACAGAATACAGTTAGTGGTTAGTGATGAGACTGATGCCACTGCCCTTCACTTGTCGAATTCGCCTCACTCCGCATGACTTCTCATCCTACTTCTATCTGGCCGACTGTACCACAATATGCATGCAACAGTCATTGCTGCTGTCCACTTGTTCAACATATCTATTCTCTGTTTAGTCAATAGTGAGAAGAGAATTTACAACTATTTTGATGATGCAACTCGAATTGTAGCAAGGTGAATTTGACAGAAGAATTCACCTTTAAGTCAATGAGGCCCTTAGTGTGTGCTTTTTCTATTTTAATCATCTATTCAGTGCGATTAATAATTTATAAAGAAGTAAATACAGGTAAACTGGCAGGTATCCCTCTATGTTTATGTGTATGAAAACATACAAATGAAGAAATGTTGTGTTTACAAATAATTTTTAGGATTAATAGCTCAGTTTATGAATAATACATAACCATAAACCATAACTAATTTGTATAATTTTAATTACATCCTATAATACATAAGTCATCTTATTAATGGTGCAAAAGTATGTTTAAGCCTTTCTAGCTGCATATCTCATTATTTTTCATATTGTTTATGCTTATTTAAATTATATTTTTTCTAGTACGCTTGTGTTTTATGAAAATGTAAAGAAAATTTTTCATTTTATAATTCAGTCTTTTTCTTAATTAATATTAGTTATTTATTACATAATATATGTACATAAACTATTTGAATGGAAATATTTCCTTTCCCTTTATTTCTTGACTATATCCACAATGTATTGTTAAATACTTATACTAAGTAATATACAGTGCTTATGATCATTATTAAATTATTAGGAGATCCACTTTTGAAGTTATGATGTTCCAAAGAAATCATTCTTAATTTTTTTTTTTTTTTTTTGGCACAGGTGTGTCAAATATATCAAGAAACTCACAGTCTAGTAGTTCCCAATCACCAATTTAATTTTCTAGATTGAAAAATAATCTCAGTTGAGGTAAAGCATGATATGACTCATGATATCAGTTCATAATTATGTTAATACATATAGTAATTATGAAAAGGCATATAAGAATAATAGGCATATGCTTTTTCCCTGGCGCCATTTACATAAAATATATTTACTATCTTGCAAATATTTGGCTTACATTAGATTTGAAATGATTCTAAAATTAAAATGGGGATCACTGAAAGATAATCCAAACATTCTTAAAATGTATATAAACAGGCAGTGCTTTTTTTGTAAAAAAATATTTGCCGGTACTGCTCCTAATGCAGCACTAACACAGCCAGCCACTGCCTGTCTGAATGACCTCATCAGTCATCAGATTTTCCGGTACGCCGTACCGGCTCGTACCACCGCAAAAAAAGCACTGAAAACATGTAATTTCCCTAAAGATATACATTTAAGTCCCTATATTATATATTTTTTAATAATAGAGGTTTTTTTTTTTTTTACTTTAAATGTTGCCAAGGAAATTAATAATTTATCATATCTTTAAAAAAATCTGCCAACTCAGATTTCAAAAAGTTCAGTTGTTTTTCTAAACACAAAACTGTATCCTTTATACTGACATCCAGTAAAAAAAAATCATGCTATATTATACTGTATAATAAAAACCTAACTATTTGTTTTGCAAATTTGCAAATCTGAGAATTTCCATTCATTGTTTTATATGCAATTCCTTTCCCCCCTAATATCAGCTGTTTTTCAAAAACATAGGATAATAGATACATGAGAAAATTATTTATTCTGTGATTTGTTGTGGCTGCAATGCCTGTAGAGCAGTCAACAACAACAGGCTATTTCCACATAGGAATTATCATTGCTTTATACAATATCCATCTCAAGTGCATCGGCGTACATCACAGGTTTTGAAAACTGAATTAAAAGGTTTTCATACAGGATATAGAAATGTAAATTTGTTAGGTGTAAACTTAAGGTATTCATAAAGACATTTCTATTGGCTCTAAAGGAATGAGAAACCTGCATGATATTATATATTTGCCCCATAAAATACAGAATATGACCTAGCTCATTTACTTTCAAGTAGTAAAAGATTAAGTTCCTGAGAATGCTAGGAAATGCGAATGATCAAATTCCAGTCTTACTAAAGGGGAATAGAATGTCATCATGACACTTAATAATGATACCTCTACTGTCATATGACCTTCTGGAGAGATGAAATCTGAATGAAAACTCATTTGTGAAATGTAATGAATGTTTAGCTAAATTAACACATTGCATTTTGTTAAGTGGTGGTTCAATAATTTAGGTCTATTTCTGCCAATGTTAAGTAAGGACTTCTTGCAACACATTCAGTGTCTTTTTTAAATTTCTCTTAGCACATTTACAAGCCATCTATACTGTATATCAGTGATTTACACCTATGAAAAAATACACTCATTTTGAGAGCTGTTTTATCTACAAGGTATTGGTTTATTCCTTGAGTATATTCTATAAATGCCACTGAACCACATATTATTATAATTTATAGCTTACTAGACATATTGTATAAATTGTATAAAATCATACAGTTGATAATAATATTAGGTTGATCTGTATAAATCAGTGCTCGATATTTCACTGCACTGGGGTTTTTTAATAGAAATTGTAGGTAGGAGATATATGCAGAATGCTTCTCTCTCCCCCTCACATTGGATCTCTTTGGATTTGACTGTAAATCTAGTGTATGGTTACTAGGCAACAACAAAGAAATTATCAGAGCAATTTCTGTAGAAGCAGGGTACTGCAAGGAAGTTTTGCCTGATTCCAGGTGACTGAGCCCTTTATAAAGGTCTTCTATTCAAATGAAAGACAATTCTTTCCTTGCAAGAAACATATCTTGCTCCTATCTTTTGGAGCTATTGGTATCTGTTTATGAAACTATAGAATACATTTACATTTATTATATACACAGCACCTAGGTTTTTTTTAAATGTTTTTAACACTGTAAACTCCTAAAAAAATTCAATAGATTGCAGATTAATTATTATTTTTTTTTATCTCATATTCCTTCAAGCAGAATTAATTTTTCTTTTGGGTGGGGCATACTACCCCTTATTGTATGCCAAATTGTAATAGATCAGACTGACTCCAGGGGAAGCTTTACAAGAATCAGTCTTAACTGTTGTTGGGTTGGTGAGCCACTGAGCTTAAAGTAACAGTATACCCTATGCCTAAACTGCTATATCAAAGAGGATTAGACACAGACCATCCCCAATCTTGAGGCCTGGGGGTCATTAAGAGCTGTTTGACATGTATTGTATATATATTCTACACTCTACACTAAAAGTGTTTCTTTTTTTGAAAGGGGCAGCACATTCCTTTCAAGTGTTTTTCGGAAATTTGTGAAAAAGAGTGGGTTGGAAAGGTCTATGATGCATAACCCACAACAAGATGACTAACAATATAAGTGCTGAGTCTTACTGCATATTAACTGTTTTGGAGCCTTCACACTTTAAAGGGGGTAATTCAGTAAGGTGCAAACTCACCTTGCGATGCTTCGCCTCAGCTCAAAAATGTGTTGTTGTTTTTTTTTTGCATTTTGAAGCAGCCAATCTAAATATATGACTAGGACTAGTGATTGTAATATATGATACTCTCTTTACAAAATGTATATGGCAGATTATTCCTTTCCACTAAATAATAATAATGTTCCTATGAATTATGTTATGCTATCCCCTAGTGGAATTAAGGTTCCAGGAATTTCCTGTAATTGTAGGTATTAGATAAATTTTGGTATGTGATCTATCCAGGGTTATAGGGTTATGTGTAGGAAGTAGGCTGGCCTTTTGCAGCTGGAAGTAACTAGACTGGTGCAGTTCTTCT
>WMED01005674.1:0-19238 GCA_019650415.1 Pipa parva
GATCCTCCCCCTTTGCGGCGCCAGGAGCAATTTGAAAAGGTGGAGGAGGGAGAGAAATGGCTCCCTCCTCTGTGAAGATTGCCCTGGGACAGATGAATCCTTTCCCTATGCCTGGTCTTACAAAAAGTCAGCTGTCATTACACACTAGCTACACACCTAAATAATTGTATATAAACTGCATGTAGGTTTAGCTAAGTCACAGACAAAATGATTAATTTACCATCATTAAGGGTACATTATTTCCAATATTGAAAAAAAAGGCTTTGCCAAAGTGATAAGGTATTAGCAATTCATCATAGTATGATTAGTATGTTAGTATGTAGCTAAACCTCATTTTTTGCTTTAAAAGAATGCACATTAATATTTTGTCAGATATCATTACCTTTGATTTAATTCAGTGCATATATTTAATTGCCTTTCTTTGTTTTATTATTTGCTGTATAGTTATTGATGTCAGAAACATCCAGTCCTCCATTTTGGAGACTCAGTGGTGCTTTCTGTCTAATGTGGCATCCTGTACGATCCCATAATCCCTAATGGTCATGCATAAATTAGCAGATATGATATAGGGAAAACATTTAAAGGAACAGCTAAGTCCCGAAGGAAATAATCCTGTTAAAAGTAATTTTGTGTGCTTATTATTTTGATATTTAGCACATCATTTATACATTATGCAAAATACCTCAAAATCACCCTCCAAAATCAGTACCATTTATTTCCTAGTTAATGCCAGCTAATATAAAGCTGCTAGCCAACGACTTGATTGCAACCCAAAAGGCACAATCTTTCTCAGAGATGCAATGGTATAAAGCTTAGGATGAGCGAGAAGTGGGTACTCTGCTTCACCCTATATGTTCCATGGTAACAATCCTCTAATTGGCTAAAGGATTGACAGAAGACCACTTCCCCTCCACAGAGCTACTGACAGGAAAAAATAATTAATGTAAGGTAAACTATGCAGGACTGCCATCAGAAATCAGGGGCCCCCAACGACTGGACAAATAGGAGCCACCTAAAATCTTTTTACACCTCCATTTACACTGATAAATTCTCAGTTACAATGCTTAGTGCTCAGTAGGCCATCCTTTTCATTGGACAATACTCTGAAGCATACATACGTCTGTCTGCCTGGGCAATGCTGCTTTGCTGATCTGGTGGGGCCTCCCAAAAGTATTACTCCCTGTACACCCTTATTGGCAGCCCTAAAAAAATACTTTGTTTTCTCTCTTTTCTATTTCTAGTTAATTATTTATTCTTCTAATACTATTTGCAAGAATGTTATTTACATCTACATTTGTTAAATGTATATTTAGTTACCATGTGAGCTTAGCTGTTCCTCTCACTTTTAAATTTGCTTTCACATGGCAATTAAGAAATTCCCATGTTTGTGTACACTTTTGGTGACTATAATTTAATTGTTAACTATGTAGCTAATTTATAAAAAAAAGATGTGTGCACATAGGTTGCTATATCAAACGGACAATAAGTATTTGCACTATTAAAGAAAGCATTAGTCTGGTATTGTGACTTACTCCTAATAGAAACAACTATTTTGTTTTTAAATCCTGCTGAAGAGGGGCCAGCACAAGGGTTACCAAGGGTTTCAAAACATCATGATGTTCTTCAATTCAATTTGTATAGATTAAATAATTGAATAAAAGAGTGTGCCATATGCCCCATTTGTGCAAGCCTTTTTGGAAGGCAACCCTTGTTATGAGCCACCATAGGATGTGCAGAGTAGAATTGCAGTAACACTGCATCTGAGACTAGGATCAGTCATGATAAGTAGTCTCCAGAGTTAGAGATGGTGGATAGGGCACCAATTGATTTTTTTTTTTTCATTTACCAACACACAGTTCACAATCTTAGCATAATTTGATGGAAAAAGTAAACCTTATTCCAAGTTACTTACATTAGGCCTCACCAGGTATAGTACAGAAATTTAACCATTACTACAAACACCACATTATTTTCTGCTGCATTTATTCACCTCTTTGCTTGGTAACGTAACTGTGTGCCAACTTCATAGTAAATACATATAAAATGGTTAAAATTTCCAGCTGACCCTCACTTATTGAATAATGTTGTGATGAGTAAAGATACAAGACATACATTATTCTGGGCTTTTCCATCTCAGAAACAAACAGTAGGGACCTGGCTGTCTTGCACTCATCACTTACTTACCTTCAGTCATTCTAACAGGGGGCATTGCTTTCATAGCAACCTGCTTTATGTCTCCTTGCTCACTTCCAAAGGGACCTAGACTGGCTGCAGGGTAAGGTCTAATCCCTGCCTGGGATAATCCACCTCTTTCTGTGTAGCTTCACTTTGGCTAACAAACTAGGCCATGCATTGTGTAAATCTATATCTTAGCACTATGTCCTGCTTAAATCTGTTTGGGTACACTCCTCTGCTTCTCTCTTTGCAATGATTTGTGCTCTAGGCCTGACATAGTTCAATCTGTTGGCTAATATATAGCAGAGGGAAAATAATCTAATTTAAGGTTCGATCTGACAGCTTATTTGCTTGCTTTAAATAACCATAATTTAAGCCCCACTTTACTGACTACTAATATACATTATAACAATGGACCCTCTCTACAAGTGACTAATAATTACATTAAGCATCTACCTGACCAGATCATTATTATGGGTCGCCTATTTTGCCCCTCTTAACAAAGCAGATTATAGTGATGATCACCTCTTTTAAACTGGACAAGGCATAAAGTAATAATCTTATATTGGTACTGACTGATTCTCAGTTTAATTGATAGAACATTTATCAAACACTCATAGCATCTTTACTTGTATTGATCGTTGACAATAACACAGTGGAGCATCATTCCTTGCAGTTTGCAGTCAGATATCAGATCTGACTAGTAAGATATCTTTCAACTCCATAATTAGGCTCCATACACTGCACAATATAAAGCCTGGTTGATAGACATGACTCTTTAGGGACTTCTCTCTCTGACTTCTACTTTCATTCAAATGAGACCACCAAAACTTGAACTGTCTTAAAGCATAGGGACATACTTGGCTTCTTGCTTTCTGAGGGACTACAAAGAGGCTTTGTCTGACTTTGGGATATTTTTTGTCATTTATATTTTCTTTGACGGTACAAATAAAATTATCCTAATCAATGTGGGACTGGACTGCCAGGGCCCACTAGGAAACAAGATCATTTAATTAAATGATTTTCTTTTGTCTCTCCATTCCTACCTTCAGTCCCTATGATTTTCATGTGTCCTACCTCTTTTTAGTCTGTAACTACTACCTGCTTTACACTGTGCTTAACAACATACCATGAAGTTGCAGACAGAAACTCCAGGGGGGTGCAGCAGGAGAATTCCCTGTATCCTGATAGGCCAGTCCGACACTGATTACAACCAATTTAGATATTTCAGATGATAGCAGACGGAGCTCTTCACATAACTTTGCATGTGCATGCACAGGTAATTCGCTAATTTAGTAAGTGACAGAGTCTGTCGAAGTGGCAAATTAGGACAAGCTGACTGCCTGAAAGAAATGTATTTTTCATTTAATACAGTTAGTAGGATGTGGTGAGGATGACGTCAGTGCACTTTATTGGTCGAATTTGCATAACTTTGCATGACTCCACATGCTATTATTATCCAATTGACAAGGCCACAATACGAAGACAGCATCCATCAGCATTCACTTTTTCATCAACTCTATTCGCTGCTTATTCAACTTGGAGAAGTGAATTTGCGACTTCCCAAGGGTAACATTTAAAATTTGCACAAAGTGAACTTGACAGGCACATTCACACTTTAGTCAATCGGCCCATCAGAGTCTGCTTGGTCATGTTACATTAGTACTGTACTTTGCCCAGTATGACTGTACAGCAGGGATCCCCAAACTACGGCCCGCGGGCCGCATCCGGCCCCCTGAGGTCATTTACCCGGCCCCCGACGCAGTAAAAAGTTTGGGACCTCTGCTGTACAGCTTGATTTTCCTTATACGTATGTATATATACAGTATGTTTACCTGATCAAATAGTGCCTACCAGCAATGTATGAGGTATATATGCATGTTTCATAATAATAAAGTTAAATTTGTATATAATGGAGAAAAAAAAAGATGTTGGTTAAAGTCTGGTTATGGGTTTTAACAGCTATATTGTATGCAACATTTTTAGACTGCCAAAATGACTATATAATCTGCAATCAATTAGTTTGTATCCAGTCTCTGCTCACCACATACACAACAGGATGAATATAATTGTCCTTTTAACATAAATCTGAAAGTGTTATATACAAAGAAAAAATTGATTTTCAGTGTTTTCTCTATATTTATCTCTTGGCTGCATCATATATCCTACATCTGCATCTAACAAATAACAACCCCCCTCCCCCCCCCAGTCCTTCTCTGTGCTATTCTTTTTATTGAACTGTAGATAATAAATATTCATGATTTGGGATAGATAGTCTGCCAAATAGATCATAGAAAAATAAGTTACTTTGTAGAAAGCATACAGTATTTTTATATATCTGTTTGTATATCTAGGGCAATTGTAGAATAGATTGCCATAAATTCATTAAACAGAGACTTTGCCTAAAACTAAACTTTCTCTATTTGCTACTGGGGAAAATCATAGTATTTCCTGTTTGTTACAGCATTCATTTTTGATGGTGCCCCCCCCCCCACCTACCCCCAGGAAAAATAAACAGTAAGGGGGTAATTCAGCAAGGTGTGAACTCACCTTGCGATGCTTCGATTCACCTCGCAAAAATAGAGCTGGCTTCTCTCCTACACACGCACATCAACGAATGCTTTAAAGGTATTCAAGTCTCGCGAGGCGACTCGAGTGGTCACGAGGAGATTGGAATACCTTTAAAGTGTTCGCTGATCTGTGCGTGTAGGAGAGAAGCCAGTGCGTAACTATTTTTGCGAAATGAATCGAAGCATTGCAAGGTGAGTTCGCACCTTGCTGAATTACCCCCTAAAAGTAAGTTGAGAAGGGGCAGTGTCATAAGTCATTGAATGGATGTTAAATGGATAGGATCAGCGACAAAAATAGTAATAACAGTAATGCACCATGGCAAAACTAAATAAGTACCATAGGTAAAGTGTAAGAAAAACTCATCAGCAATTTTGATGTACAATGTAAACTAGGCTTTTAGGTGTTGTTGTCCCTTTAATTGTATTGGTTAACTAATTGACAGCTGGGGGTGTGTCTCAGTAGAAATCAAATAACATGCATTTTAGGCTTGAAAAAGGCAGAAATAAACAAACCGTCTTACAGCATTGTAGTTCAGCACACAGATAAGCAGCTATATTCAGCAGGTGTGCAGCAGGACCCAGCAGAGCTGCATACACATCAGCCAGCCCCCTCCTCCAGAGGCTGTCTTGTTACAGATCTCTTCAGGTTACATACTTCAGCAGCACCACTTGGCAGCTGGTACTGCTGCTTTCCTTTTCCTGCTGCTGATTACTGCTCAGTTGTGGGTTTTGATTTTAACACACTATATTCCTGCTAGTTACACAGTTACATGGATTTCCTGCTGAATTTCCCCTGTTTTCAAGCCTCTCCTGTTTAGAAATAGTTAATCTTCCTCTACTTACTGAACAAAACATTACTTTTTTTTCACCTGGAGACATGGCTTTGAAAGAGACAATACTTCCTATCAGTGATATGTCTTATCCCTTTCCAGATGTGATTGAACTGAATGTGGGTGGACAAGTTTATGTCACAAAGCATTCTACTCTGACTAGTGTGCCCGACAGTACCTTGTACAGCATGTTCAATAGGAACAACCTCAAAGAACTGCCAAGGGACAACAGAGCACGCTTTTTCATTGATCGTGATGGATTCCTCTTCAGGTACATCTTGGACTTTCTGAGGGACAAGCAGCTGTCTCTACCTGATCACTTCCCTGAAAAAGACAGGCTTCTAAGGGAAGCTGAACATTTCCAGCTAGGGGACCTAGTGAAGTTGCTGACACCCAAGGTGACCAAGCAAAGCTCACTGAATGATGAAGGATGTCAAAGTGATATAGATGACAGTTCACAGAGCAGTGATTTGATAAGAACTGCAGCACTGGATAAGAAGTCAGGCTTTATCACAATAGGTTACAGAGGTTCCTATACAATGGTCAGAGATAATCAAGCAGATGCCAAATTCAGGAGGGTAGCCAGGATTATGGTTTGCGGCAGGATAGCTCTAGCCAAAGAAGTTTTTGGTGAAACTTTGAATGAAAGTCGAGATCCAGACCGTCCCCCAGAAAAATACACCTCTAGGTTCTATTTGAAATTTACATACCTAGAGCAAGCCTTTGACAGACTTTCAGAAGCTGGATTTCACATGGTAGCCTGTAATTCAACTGGAACTACAGCATTTGTTAACCAATACAGGGATGACAAAATCTGGAACAGCTACACTGAGTACATATTTTTCAGTAAGTTGCATTTAAAAAGCTATTTTTTTTATTATTTATTTTGGCTTTAGCGGTCAGCTATCAGAACAATTTCTATAGCCTTAGGTTACTTTTTTGTCGGCTGCGTTTAATGTAAACTTGCCCATTTTCAATCAGATGAAATAGCTATCAGAATACAGTAAAACAAATCTATAACCCTAACCTTTATATGAATTGGAGTGCCCTAAATAATAATATTGTGTAACATAACTATATTTCATATCCTGGTTTTTAAAAATATCAGTCAATTGTGTGACCACCTCTAACCTTTACTGCTGAGAAGTGATTTTATTTAATTGTGATTTTGTCAATGAATATAATAAATAATCTTGTGACATGGTATATCCAGTACTTCTTATTAGTCACTAATTAATCATGTGAAGTAACCTGAAATGGCAGCACTCATTGAAATAAATTACATTAAACATTCTAGGCCATTAAGAGGGTAACCTTCATTATGTATCAATTAAAAACCTTCCCACACCATCACCAGTATGTGAATTGGGTATTTGTTATTCTGAAGAATATTTCCTTTGATTATTTTACTGGTATTGGAAATAATTCCAGATATTTTATATTGCCTGCTGTTCCTTTAAAAGCACATTCCATCTAAAAAAAAAACATCAAAGCCATTTTGTTTTAAAGGAATAATCCCCCTGAATTATTATGCATACAATTGTTTTTATGCTGTGTTATCCATACTTAAACTGATACAGTTTGGAAAGACATCTTTAAAATGGTATTACTGTAACACTTCTGTTCACAGTTAATCACCAACTGTGCTAATTAGAATATTCAGTGCACCTGCAACTGTTTGAACAGACACTATGCCAAATCCAATCAGATTCAAGCAAATTTACCATGTAGGATCAAAGGGGCTGGTGTAAAATCAGATTATATTACGAATGTTTTAATGTATTTTTTATTGTAATTTTTTTTTTTTTTTTAAACGATAAAGAAATTAGAATTTTCTTCTGTGTTTTTAAATCTTTTTATAATGGAAGTTCAGCATTCCTTTCCAATGAAACAGTAGTTTATAGTTTGTCTTTGTAAAATACCACACTTTGTAAGGTGCAAAGGGGCACAGTTTTGAAGATGAGAAATGGGCAAAGATGTCTTTGTTAACATATTAATCCCAGCCCCTAAAGAATTTGTTTTTTTGAAGTTGATTGAAAAAATAATAAAATAAAATGATGCAAATTTACACAACACTGGGTATGAATACAACTAGGCTCCTAATTATTCATTGAATTTGTATCTAATTATTTCCACATGATATATCTGAGTTGTGTTGTAACTGAAGCCAGCATTTTGGTAATAATACAAAGCATTTCCATTTGCACTAAGTGGGTAATATAGGACAGTGGTCCCAGAGCAATTATGTTATAATGGTAGCTCAGTTGGGAGAGAAACAAGAATACTTCAGTAGAATGTTTTGTCTGTGTCCACAAGAGGCTTAAAATGTTAATGTGATTCTGGGTTTATCAGGAATGCTTTGACTGAAGTAAATGTATTTGCTTCTTGGCAGAGCTATGCCTTCATTGTACACAGTTGCTGTCAGAGAGAACTGCGGAACTAAAACGTTCCTCTGCAGCTTCATATAATCAACTAAAGCTAAAACAGAATTCCCAGAGTTGATATTGAGTGGTACCTGGGAGTAGGTCAAATTAAAAATCAGCCAGATTACTCATGTTTATTTGGTATTTAGAAGGATTCATTTCAGCACTGCAGTTGAGGACAGCTCCCAATCCTTATTAAAAGAGACAGACACACCATGGACGCTCTGTACACTCATTGATAAGCTATACATTTCTTATCATGTTATTTATTTTTTTTACGGCAAAGCATTGCAGCAGCTAATTTATCTGTTTGTAGTTGCTGTATGGAAGTTTTGAGGAACAAATATATTTATGACTATTAAAAAAGCAAATCAATATTTTATGAGCAGCAGAATCTAACTTTCATTTGTGGTTCACTGATGTGGAATGAAAACATTGTGGTGTAACTCATAGCTTCTATTATCTTAGTTGTATATGGTGAGTGGGACATATTAGGAAGCAGCCTAAGCTATAAAATTTATTTCTAGGTACTGGACTACAAATATTATATATTATAATACAGTATATGTTATATATTAACTGCCATAAATCCAATAAGGTCTTATATCAAACAGGCATATTTTGAAGCATTTTAATGGATTTTGCCCCTAGAATTTCCATTGTAAAGCAGAGTTCCACAAATCTATTGTGAGGTGCTGTATGCACTGTTTTTTTGTAAATCATTTTTATCAGTTGTGTGCAGTGTTAATATGCAAACACTATTCCTGATAATACATAAAATATTATTTTTGCTCAATAAATTGTTTGGCAATGCCAAATCTTGGCCTTTTATATTTTACAGGTTGATTATATTATATTTACAGTTTCTGTGTATTATGTTTATATACAGCAAGATAAAAAAATACATGTAGGAAGACATTGCATATGTTACATTTTTACACACTGTCTAAAGTAGAACTGTGGGGGTTATTGGCTAAAGTGTGAATTCGCCTGTCTAAGTGAATTTACATCACTTTGGGTGGCTATACTATGATTCTCTACTCCTTATTGACTAGACAGCGAATTCTTATAGAATATCCACGACCGCGACAATATTCCAATGGTGAAGTCGCGACCGCGTCAGTACCAATCTGTTGTGTAGTGTGCAACTGTCATTAGCTGGCGGATTCACCACATCGCAGAATATAGGGGAAGTGACAAATATGGGGAAGAGGCAAATTCACTCTTTTACGCAACTATTTGCACTTTAGTCAATAACCCCCTGAGTCTTTGCATTCATAAACTGAAACTGCAGGTAGTTATATTTTAAAAGAAACGATTTTATTACCAAAAAACTAACATGTAGTGAAGTGGACCATTATAGGCTAATACATGTATAGGATTCTGAAGGCTTGAGTGGAATAATTTGGGTTGATAGGTTCTGATTATGATAACTGAAGCAGTTTGAAATATTAAGTAGTAATTGATTTCAGAAAGTTAGGGCAATCAGTTGGGTGGCCTATAATAAAGACAAAAGCTTTAGCTTAGAATGTGATCGACCGCCATTTGTAAATCAAATACAAGTTACAAATAGTCTGTTTTGTGCAAGAAAAATATATATGGGAAATTGCTTATGAGATGATAATTTAGACAGGCACCTATTTTTATATGCCTTTTAGGATTAGATAATAAGAATATATATATGGAAAAGTGATCATGAATTGGTAGTTTAGAGAATCACATAAATATTTCTGTATGATTTTTAGGACTTGATGAGAAGCCAAATGAATGGTTTCAGATGGATGAAAGAGATACAATACATGCACACAACCATAGTAACTATAGCATAGTAGAATAGACTATGTTTAAGCACAGAGGTATAAAAGACCACAGTAAAGCAGACTGATATAGCAAAATATAAAATGAATGAATGCATTATGGGAGAGTAGATATCAGCTGTAGATATAAAAAAAAGTAGATTAGTTGTGTTGGCGAAACCTTGATAATAGAGTATTTTCAGGGAGCAATCACATATGAATTCTAGATAGGAAATAACCAGTTATACTGACACTGTCCGCTATAATACAGGCTGAGGGAATAAGGCGATGAGTTATGGAGAGATGATAAGAGGTTCTATCTCAGACATGGTACGTAATGTTTAAGGGTCATCCATGAGTCAAATTAATTTAAACACTATTTTTTCAGAGTTTGGACTGCAGGACTAAGGTCAAATTTGCATCTGAGCAATGTGATGAGTTTATAGGAAATGAGGACGCTTCAACTCCACTGGGATTGTTAAAAAAAACAGAGCAGTTGTTTGAGTAGGAAAGGCAGAGTGGAGGGTTGTGATCTTGGATGTCAGTTTTGTACAGAATTAATGGAAACTCAGACTTGAAGTATTTATAAAACTTTAAAGCAAGAAAGATGTTTGTGAAATTTATTTTTCATAGCTGAATTTGTTTCATTTGCCATTTTTGGGAGAAGTGCAGGGTTGAAGTATGGCTATATAACATTCGATAAGAAATGGTAGTAAATAAGCACTATACACACATGCATCTTTGTATAGCATATATATATATATATATATATATATATATATATATATATATATATGTTGAATAACTTATAAAAACTGTTCAAAGGTGTTTACAAAACTGCCTTATATGTTCAGTACACCTGATGGTGTAATATATTTATAAAGTTATCAAAGTACTGAAACTAGAATAAAAGATGCTGGAAAAGTTACTGATGGCTACCTAAATGTTGAAGTGCACATCTATGCACTGGCAGTGATGCCTGAAATGGGGAGTAGTACACTTTGCACAGTGGCATCCAAAAAGGAAGTATCACAATGACTGAAATGTGGATGCAGGGAATCGTTAAGGGACCAGACCAGGGTTTCTAGAGGCAACATCAACACTACAAACATATAATCCAAAAAAGAAGCAGGAATCACAGGTGCAAGTAAACTGATGTGGTGAGTGGTGACTAACTTATTAATTTACCATTCATATAACATATTTTGGGCTCTCTTTTGGAAGTTACACTATCACTTAACTTGCACCTGGAGCTTGCTAGTAATAATCAGTTCAGCTATAAACTAAAATGTTGTCTGGGAGCATTTACCTTCCTTTTAAAGTGTGATTATACAATGCAAACAGTATAGAAGGCGAACAGAGACAGAGTATGTCTATTCGCTAGTTCCTCCCCTAGTTCTGGTAAAGGGCTGTCACCGGGGCCACTAATCCCCGCAGCGCTACCCTTTTAGGTACTCCATGGCTGCAGAGGGGTTGCAAGTGTGGTGGTATGGCTCCCTAGGTGCTCAGGGCCAGTTGCACCCTCAATCCCTGTTATTTACAGTGTACATAACTCTGAGTTGTTGATTTATTAGCCTCTGCATCTTACTCATTGCTCTACTGTGATGTGTTATTAGTTATTTATTAGTAGTTTCTCCCTAGGACTACAGATAAATGTATTTATAACGTGCTGACATCTTACAAAGTGCTTTACAGAGATGAATAAATTGCTTCTGTCCATGTCCCATGGAGCTTGCAATCTAGTCTCCCTATACAGTCACACACACACAGAGACTAGAGGCAATTCATTCATGCTAGGCTAACCTGTTTTTTGATTTTGTGAGAGAAATACTGGTCTGCAGGTGGATGGTGTCTACTTCACCAAGATTTCTCTCCTATGTGTATTGAACTTCAGGGAAGGTTTATTTTGCCTGGGAACAGGTATTTTCCCAATACATCCAGCATAATTAAAGCTAATTATAGGATCCCTGGAGTAAATGGAGGAGAGTGGGTGGATCCTACATTCCTAAGGCCTGTCTGGGTTTTCCGGCCTTTAAACTAACTTAGTTAATTTTTTAAGCTGCAACCGAGATTGCTGCTGGGAGAATGTAAAGGGTGTGAGTACCTGTGTCTCGCTCTCTCAGCCTGGGGAAAGTGACCCTGTGTGACAGCTACAAGCAGCCACTCTATGCTCTGGTAAAAGCATTAATTTCTTTACCTTATTTGGGAAAATACTAATGGGAAATTGTCTCTCTGGAACTAAGGGAGATTTTCACTGTGTAAAGTTGCACAGGACTTTTGCTTTTCCATTTCGTGTTGTTTATATTCACCTGCATTCTGCTAAATAAAACTGAGAGCTAGCTCCACCTGAAACTCCTGAACTGGGTTTCCAATATTGCTTCACTGTCCTGTTGCATATCCATACCACTATATATATATTTTTACAAAAATTCAGCACAGCAGAAAGAAAACCAGATTGGTTTATGCTTCATCATGTGAAGAGAACCAGACTAAATCCAAATGTATATTGTGTGTGTGTGTGTGTGTGTGTGTATACACACGCATACATACAGTATATTCATACATAGATATATTACTGACTTAAATTGATATTATTAAACCCCAAAATATTTCTATTTAATTGACATTTTACTAGTAGTAAGTGACTTACTAAATATCCACAGAAGGTGCTGGGAATATAGGCTACTTACAGTGTTACAAGTGTGTGGATGCTGCAATAGCTAACATAATACAAAGCACTTAGTGGGACTATAAGACTTGCAGAAATGTGCAAGGAAAGATTTGACTGACATTATAAAGTGGTTTTTTTTCCATGAATTTAAATTCAGCAACTGAATAAAGAAAAGGGCAGGTTAATATATGCACAACACATTATCTAACATGAAAAGACTATTGTGATAATATCAAATACCTTGTTGTATATTGTAAGAGCTGCTTTGTATCTATGCATAAAAAGTTGCTTTGTTCCATATTCCGGTGTACCTTTTCACTTGGAGAGGTTTTGGAACCCAGTGGTTTATTGATAATTGCAATATAGTAGTCAGTCATGGTATATTGTTGTATAATGACATGGGGTGGAGTTTTATGAATTAGTGAACCCACTCGCAGATCAAGGTGGGCACAGAAAGCTGTCATCATGTGGGTGGAATAGGTTTAAAACTTATAGACCCAGGAAAATCAGAAGGAAAAGGTCTTATATGTTGATGTGAGCTTTGTTTTCCAGCAGGGGTTCCCCTTTGGAAAAGGTTGTTAATACTGACATTTTACAAATAAATTATTGACAGCCATATTTGTTACTGATGCTTTAATATACAGCGTCATTGTTTCAGAAATATAAAATGTTGAAGTGATTTTAGGAACAAAAAGAGGTTCGGGGATTAGAAGTAAGACAATTTAAACTCAACAGATTCCCAAAAATATTGTAGGGAACATTTTGGGTGTAATTAATAGAAATTTTAATAGTAATTAATCTGGACTATTAGTTATCTGAACTAATCTGAACTATTAGTTAATATACTGCTGGGGGGGGTAATTCAGGAAAGAGCGAACTTACCTGGCGATCCTTCGATTCACCTCGCCGAGACTGGTATGTGCTTCCTGCCCTCCTGCACGCAGAGATCAGCGAACACTTTAAAGGTACTTCGGCTAGGCTTGGCGACTCTAGTGGTTGCGAGGTGAGCCGAAGTACCTTTAAAGCGTTTGCTGATCTCCGCGTGCAGGAGAGCAGGGAGCGCATACCAGTCTTGGCGAGGTGAACTGAAGGATCGCCAGGTAAGTTCGCTCTTTCCTGAATTATCCCCTGGATGTCAACCCTGTTTTCTAGGCCTAGCAGTACATGTGCCCAAATTATCCATCATATATATATGATGCCATACTATATAGTTAGAGGCTAATCCATTCTTATTAGACATCTAGGGCGAAATTTACTAAGGGCGAAACGATCGCCCGAAGTAAATTTCTGATGGCACATGCGGTATTTTTACCGCATGTGCGGTATTCCGATTGATATACGATCGCGCGATCGCAAATCGAGCGCAATTGCGATCGCGCGATCACAAATTGAGCACAATTGCGATCGTGCGATCGCAAATCGATCGGAATACCACACATGCGGTCAGAAATTTACTTTGGGCGGACTAAATCCGCCCTTAGTAAATTTCGCCCCTAGGGGGGATAATTATAAAAGCTGAAAAGCTTTTGCGACGAGTTAAATCTGGAAAAACAGCATTTTTTAAAATCAATTTCAATATATTTGCCTATTTAAAATTGTGTTCAAAGTGAATTTTACTGCCCAAAAAGTATTTGTTTACTTCAAGCTGGCAAAAACCAATATTCACTATAATATAACCAATATTCCCTTTCCTGATGAAAAAAGGTATTGATATATACTGTATCTGAAGTGATCATAACTGGGAAAACACTATAGTGTGCTATTTTCAACTGTTGATAACTGTGTGACCCTTTGTATACTATATGTTAAATTGAAAAGTAAAAATGGAAATTAAACAAGGCAAAACTAATCAAAAAAAGTTTGAAAAGAAATTGAATTGATTGGAAATTGAAAAGAAATTCAGTTGAAATGAATCAAAAAGGCTGAAATGCATTTAACAATCTTTGAAATTTCGCCCTCTGCATAGTGTCTCTTAGCTATTCCTTAGATACAATATTTGGCTATTGTTTAGCCCTAATGATTCCGGTATTGGCAGCCGCTGAGGTATTTTGTTATTGAAACTACTGTTTTGGTTGAGTTAACACACAAAAACGGAATTTGTGATACATCCACCTGTAAGACTAAAAAAAAATAAGCTTTATGCACTGTACATTCAACCCCTAGATGATTTATCTCAGTGTTTTGGGACATACAAAATATATGGAAATGTTCAGCTATGCCAAAGACTTCTAGCGAAACATTGGCACTGGAATCTGATAATTCCTGTTTAAATCATTGGTTTTGCTTTATGTTTTAGTTTATGCAAAATCTTAATGAACTTTTTACAGTTAGAAAACTGTTAATTGCCCCACTAGACCTACAACATATATGGTACATATTTATGGTTCATGGGGGGAAAAATAGCAAAAAATATCATAAAATTTTCCATCTATAGTAAAAAAAAACAAAAAAAACGAAAAGCAAATATTTCACTTCACCATAGCAATCATACAAAGCTACTTACTGAGCCAGATTCACATCCACAATTTTTTATTTCTTATTTTTTTTAGCAGATACAGGCTTCAGAGGTCAAAAGTATGGAGCAAAAATTGAGGACACTGGATCTAGAAAACAAATCTAAAAGAGGCAACTTCCTCTTGTTTTGGATACTTGCAAAGCAAATGAGATGATTATAAACAAATGTAATACCTAGGTTTAAAGGGGATGGAAGTAATTAAAAATCAGTTATAACTGATCAAAATGTAAACACCAACTTCTCACTAGGGTATGGACAGTTAGAAAATGCCACATCAAAATGATATATATCAAAAGAACAAATAAATATCTCGCTGTGACAGAAAATCTAGTATAAATAAGTTAAAAAAAAAGGTTCTCAATCAATTTGTCAATGTTCTTTAAATAGTGCCCAAATTGTATAACCTGAAATAAAAGAACTTTTCAGGAAACATCATTTGATTGTGAATGCTTGCGTTCTGAGATATTATATATACGCTGTAGCATTCTCTTGGTGGTGTATGGAAATCTTCCTTATGTCTGATGGTTCCTTTTTCTTACAATCATTTATTTATAGAGCATTAACAATTTAGCGTAGTAAAAACACAAGAGCCATAGTACATGTATCTACTTTAGCGTCCTCTGTGTTTTTTGCCTGTTTCACAATTCTTCATGACTCATGTATTATATGCTATATCATAAGCAGTTATGTCAATATTTACTAGCAATTCCTTATGGTGGTTTGCAAACCTTACTAGTTTATAGCTTCAATAAAACTATTTAATAAATGGTACCTAACTCACAAATGTACTTTATGCACCACTTTTTAAACCTCATCCTTTGTATATCTCTTTTCATCCAGTGCCTGTGTAAAACTACATTCTCAATATTCCTAACTTTATTAATCAACTGTGTCCCTGTCTCAACCCTTTGACTCTTCACCTTGAAACTTTGCTTGGTTTCCTGAACACCTATTTGGGTTGACTTTGCCTACCCTTGAGTTCCCGGATGGCAAAACAGCAAAAAAGCCCTTCACTTCAAAGGGCCACTGGTGAAAGATGCTACGAATTTTTTTGGGAAGTGAGTTTGTTCTGTTCTACATGGTTTGAACATTAACATTCACTACAGCAAGGTGCAAGACACTAATCAGTGAGTCAGAATTATTGAAAGACAGTGGGCCTCATTGTCAAAAGGGTGAATTCATCTCACTACAATTAGAATTGCATCACTGAAACAGGCGCAAATTCACTTCTCAGTATTGACTAAGTGAAGAATACACTTGTTAAACAAGCGGACAGCAGCTGTTGCATTTGTAGTGTGGCATAGTCAGTCAGATAGAGGTAGGATGATAAATAATGTGGAGTGATGCAAATTCGACCAGTGAAGGGCAGGGACGTCAGTCTCACACTATCCCACTAATTGTATTCTGTCAATATTCTATTTCTATTTCACCTTACCCCTAGGTCATATTGTCATTTAGTTGAAGTCACCATTGTCACTTTTGAATGAATATAGCCTTACGCAACACTGGAGCCCTGCCATCAACCCCCTAATTCGCCAGTTTGAAGTGGCAAAGTCAAACAGGTGAATTTAGAGTAGTACACCTACTGCACCTTCAACACTCTTCACGTCTTAATCAATAGTAGACATTCCTGTGCACATGCACACAAAGAGTTGCAAAGACCTCCATAAGTTTGAGACTATCGTAGATGCCCAAATTGGTCACGTATTCACCACTTTTCAAAGTTTTGTCACTAAGCAAATATGGGTAAGTGCCAAGTTGATGTGAATTCACACCTCTATGTGACTATTTGGACTTTTGACAATGAGTGTGTTTACTAAAAGTGTGTTTTTGTTGGAAAAACTAAAATTGTAATTTTAGGTGGAGCTGTAACTTTTTGGGGATATTGCCAGGTCTGTTACCCATACAGACGGTTTGGAATCCACACAGTTCTAAAAGAGGTTTTTAAGAGTGTAATGACAAAAGATCTAAGATTATTGGGCTAAATGTGAGGGAATGTGAGGTTAGTGACATAAAAAAGAATGGCGTCTGCAGTTTGCAAATTTGTTGTTTTTTCCTCCTCTAAAATAAATTAGTGCTTGTTGGTTGGTAATGCAGTGACAAAGGATTTGTACTTCCATATGAGTATGGGATTAGCAATTTTTATCATTCTTCATTTTTTTTAAATAACACAGCACATTAAAAATGACTTATAAAAAACCAGCTTACATCTACAAATGGGATTCAATAACATTCCAAATTTGTATTCAAAAGTAAATTTTAAAACGTATACATTATCATACTGCAACACAGTTAATTTAACAATGCCCATGATCCTCCCAGCAGATACTAGTAACAAACCCTAGGAAAAGTAAAAAAAAAAAAATCTCTTCACTCCTTGTTCTAAAAATGCAGCTTCTTCATAGCGATCTCTCAGTAACATGGCAGATAAATTAAATTGTCTGAGCATAAAAATTAAATCTGATTGGATAATTCTGTAACTTTACACTTAATGGATGGTGCTGTTCGCAGTTTCCACAATTTAGTTTTTGGTTTTGTTTCTAACATTCTGTCAATTCCAAAACAAATGGATTAAAGTCACCTCATCTTGTGTTGCTCATTTGTAAATAAAATGTATTCAACACATCAGGAGTTCTGCACAACCTGTGTAGAGTATTTTAAAGTTACCTTTGCACTGTTTGGTACATTTAAAGCTTTTAAAGATCATTTTTAGGCTCTAATTCAGCTTAGACTTTTATAAATAACCCCAGTCTCTAGCTCCTGAATTTCCTGGATTTGTGGTTCAAAGAGAGAAGTAGATAAAAATATAATCAATTCTGTAGTATAAACCATATTTTCAGGAGTAAAATAAAATTTCCCTGCATGCAGAAACCTCTGAGTATTGAAAACTCAACTAGTAGTACAACTGATAAAATGTATTGTAACAGACAATTAAATTTCATTTGACAACTAGTTCTATTTCCAGAAGATATCATTGCTAGGAGTAGGATTGCACCCTATATGCCTATCTATTTCTCACCAAACTGGAAGAAGGGTACATTTCAACTAGTCCCATAAAATCGCTCACAAATGTTCAGTATAAAGATACACAGATAATATCCACATCTTATAGACTGCTGGTGAAACAGCACTCCAACAGTCTTAACTACAGTTCTCTTCTTCCAGCAACCAGCCTAAAGCTTACCTACAGTATGTACAAAGACCACTAAACATTTTTAGAAACTACTATCCACAATTAAAATCAACTTCATACAGACCCCACTTTTCTGGAAACCCACTGACTGCCCACTACCTTAACTTAAACAGTTTTTATCAGAGACATACTAAAAACTCCTTAATAATCAGCCAGATGAGAAGCAATAAACATATTTGCTTTTTAACTGCAGAGACGCACAAACACTTTAGAAGAAACTCTACAGTACCAAGAACTTTATAAAGATACTTTCTTCAGCAGGTTCTCAAATGTGGTGCATTTTAAGGAGAAGAATTTAAGTTCAATACACAATACAACCTTCCACTCAGTTACAGAAGATTATAGATGTGTAGTTGTTAACAATGCAAATATAGATGAGTAAAGTGTATCCATTATTGTTTGTATCATGACAGCTTTGTAGATTACATAAAAGGGACTCCTTGTTTGTATTTTGCAGGAGACCAGATCACAGATAACCTCATGAAGCAGTTCATCAGGTCTTAACTTTGGTCTAAGGGCACAATCTACTCTTTCTGTTGTCTTGTTATTTTTTATTGCTGCTGCCTAGTGCAGTGGCAAAATCAGCAATATGATAAGATGAAATAGATTCCAGCATACCTCTGAAACACAAGTCGTTGCATCTGGATGTCTTTTCTTGATATTTGATGAATTATGCATATTGTGCGTGGTGCTTTTTAACCTCTGTAAGGTACAAACTACTATATATTCTATTAGCTGGTCTTTAGCAGTTTCTAACTCAGCTTTCTGGGCATTGCTCTAACATCTTATTTAAAATCAGTAAAGATCAGTCACACTTAGCTGGACAATCAGTCATTTCATAAAGTATCTGAAAGGTGGTGCTGTGACTGATACAGCAGCATTTCTGTGCTTGTTAATCAAACTCTTAGCATTAGTCTTTAATGCACTGAGAGTAGATATTGGGGTGTGAGACTAACCTCTGAACCTCTTTTGATGGAATACAGTGTAGGTTCTGGGTAGTTTCTAGAGGATTTCTCAGAGTATACTAGAAGTTCTGGGTGGTCTCTAGAGCATTTACTAGAGCAG
>WMED01005675.1:2269-19237 GCA_019650415.1 Pipa parva
CCCCCCCCCCCCCCCCCCCCCACACACACACACAGATTTACTCCCATCCCTTTACTAGTATACCACGCACAGGATGGCATTCCCAACCACCATTTTCCATTTATTTAGGCATCTGCATAACTTTGGACCACCCTGTAGATTAATGTCCACTAATAAGCATCAGTCATTACCAGAGTTACATGGAGGGCTAAAGCCACCTGAGTTCAATTATTTTTAGTGTCATATAACATCACAAGGTATTTGTTACTTAATCATTTTCTAACATGCTAGCAGAAGTCTAAATCAAGTTCCCAAACGTTAGTGCCAAAATGAGCAACAGGATCCTATAAATAATAACCGAGTGTATTATTATCATTATTCTCTACCTTCTAACCCAAAATGTCTAATCAGTGAACAATACTAAAATCTGGATGTGAACACAGAAATAGAGCTAAAATGAAGGCCTTTTGAACATGAAATATATAGGTTTGACCATGACCCAATTACTTTGACAAATCATTTTGCTCACAGTTCTCTGTGTCTCATAGTTAACCATAAAATGCATGGTAATGATGCTTCTGGCTTTGTGGTGATAAATGCCCACCACATCAAAGGAAATGAACAAGCGATTCCTACATTTTTGAAATAATTGTATAAAACTGTGGGCAAAGTTTTCCCTTTTATTATTTTTTTTTTAGAACTGTTTGCTCCTCGCTTCATTTGTTTATTTTTAGCTCCCCTCACATGACTTTGGTTGATGGTCCACACTTCCTTTGTCTTTCCTTAAATCACAGTGGTATGTCATCAGGTTTTTGAATCTTTACAATTTGGACTGCAATTTTTTAGTTTTTAGTAATTTAATTTTACATTATACACTGGCACCAAAAACATCTAACACACTCTTCTGCAATTATTTCCCATCACTGAGTCAAAACCCAACCATTGCACCTAGAGATTTATAGTTTTTTTGCATGCTTAAGCATAAGAATCTGCAAATTTGCATCACAGCAATTATGCCAGCAAGTACTGACATTTGTAAAAGAAAGTAAAACAAAACAAGATTACATTGTGGGTTGATGGGTTAAATATTTACCATAAAAGCTAGTTTTAATTATGTGTTACAAAAATTGGTAACTCCTGTATTGTGTTGTGATTACAAATGCTCAATTCCAAAGGCTGACAACTGCACAGCTTTTAAAAATGTAATTGTATCATTCAAATGATGCAATATTGTTGCATTAATTATGGAGTTAGTAGAATGGGATTTCTTAGGAAGGCATTTCAAATTTTATCTAACCGAATGTGATTGGAATGTGATTCCTTTGTGATGGATGCCAATAGGTGTGTAAGCCAAATAGTAGAATGGTACCTTAGTTGTGGTTTGATTTTTCAGAAAACATAAGTTGGATTGTGTAACACTAGTGTGGTTTGCATAGACAATAATGAAATGTGTTTGCATACAAGAAGTAAAATCGACTGATAGGCCTACACAAAACTTAGATTTATGAAAGAGGCCTACAACTATTCCAGTTTCGGATTTTCAGTACTACTTCTAATTTAAAAATAAAACCATACTGTGCTTGCATTATTTAAGAAGCTTCTGCTTTTAAATATATATATGCATTATTACATTAGCACCTTCCATTACAGGAGATCTTAACTATAGACTAGAGAGGACTAAGTTTTTGGAGTATGATTCAGAGAAAATATGAATCATACTATGCCCATTCTCTCTGTATACATCACATGTCAAACTCAAGGCCCATGGGATGCATGTTATGTGGCCCACAAGGTCCCCTGTTGATTCAAGGTGCTGAGGCTCTAGATGTGGCAGGCACTGAGGCTATAGATGTGGCAGGCGCTAAGGCGCTAGATGTGGCACACACAATATATTTCTTTTGACTATGACAACTGATAAATGTGCAGAGCAGACTGATGATAATACAGGTAGTGCTGAACACAGAGTTACTGCCTTCTGCAGGCAAAATAGGATCCTGGGATTGGAGGATTGGGGAATTCTGGATAAGAGAGGCACATAGGAGCTGGAGAGAGAAGTGCAGAGGTGGAAATCAGTGGGTACAACAGTGCATTACACTCTCTGGCAGTGAAACAGCAATGAAAGTAGAAGTGTTGTACACTGTGCCTGCAGGATTTTACAGAGGACTAAAATAAAAGTTTCAGGTTACCACAAAATGTAATATCTATGCTGTTTCTGAAGCAGCCATAAGTGTTTGCATATTATGAAATCTAAGTACTTGGGCTAGAGGTTTTGGGTTTGTTTTTATTTTTAGAACATGACCAGTGAACGAGTATGGTGTGTGATATGGTGTCTTAGGTTATTTTACAATATGTTCAGCCTTATGGTTGCCTTCAAATGGCTGATTGTAATTGCAGGACTGTATAAATGTAACTATTCTATAAAAGTTAGGCTGTTAGGGTCCAACAGCTTCCTTAACTGTCTCACAATTACAATCAGCCATTTGAAGGCAACATTAAAGCTGATGTGGACCTCGATGAAAATGAGTTTCACAACCCTGGTATACACAATTAAGCAAGGATGGAACGTTGTGTCTGGCTTTTAATTAACATTAAGAGGATGTTTATTTAAGTTAATAAAAATAAGTCACTCACTATACACACTTTATTTAATACAGGCAGTGCATCGAGTAATATGGTAAGCTGATTTTTTAATGCTTTCTTGCCTGTATTTTATCACTACTGTATCCTAACTTATTCTTAAAGAAATACTAATTTTTTAAAATGATTGAGTTCCTCATATGTGAAAAAGAGAATTGTCTACTAAATGCAAAGCTGATGTGTTTGCATTTCCATACATAACCATCTCCTGTATAGATTATACTCTTTGTTTGGAAAACACAACTCCTGAATAAGGCCTCACTGCATGTGCTGACTTTGGGCTTTACATAAAGCTACCCCAACTGTTTTGTCAGTCAGCAAACTATATAAACTCCAACACAAAAGGCAATCAGCACACTGCCTTTCACAGACTCACGGCTGCTTGTTCTTAGCAAGGTAAGGACTACAATATCTAAAACATATAGAATAAGAATAACTGAGTTGAAATCTTTGGTGTTACAGGAACCATGTCATTCATAGTTTCTTACTAGCATACAGTACAACCCATAAAACAATTTTAAGTGTTCATTACACTACACTACAAAAACACTGTCATTCTTTGACATTATTTAATACAAAGGATTCTATCAATCTATTTGGCAAACCTATTTTGTTTTCCAGGTTTTTATATATATATATATATATATATATATATATATATATATATATATATATATATATATATATATATATATATATATATATATATATATATATATATATATATATATATATATATACACAATAAAAATGAGTATTGCAGTATTTGGTGATACCTTTTTTATTGGACTAACAGTGAGTTTAAATAGACTAGGTTTGTCCTCCTTTCTTGCTTAAGACATGATAAAGGGAGGACAAAATTCTCGAAAGCTCGTCTATTTAAACTCACTGTTAGTCCAATAAAAATGTATCACAAAGTATCGCAATACTCATTTATATTTATATATATATATATATATATATATATATATATATATATATATATATATATATATATATATATATATATATATATATATATATAAAACCAGTGAGTTTGTTGGCCTGTTGTCTAATGCTAATACTAGGCTGCAGCTTACATGTGTTATGCATAATTTTTCTTAATGAAATGTATTATAGTTCATTTGCTCAATAACCTTTAATGTATTTAACTAACCATCTATTTAAATACAGAATTGTTCAAGGTCCATGTAGCAAATGATTTTGAAAGAAAATGTAGCATGTCATCTATAAAACACAACAGCTTAACTCGAATCCTACAACCTCAATTCTAGAACAAAATGTATGCATTAGAAGTTAAGCTTAAAAATTTTATGAGGCCATTCATTTAAAACGCCAAAGCAAATACCTTAGCTATAATTTAGTATTTCTTCCGTGCATTCTGAGCTGTATATGTTACTTTGCTGATAATAAAGCTTTGAATTCCCTGTATGTTCTAAACATAATTTTCCAATATTCTGGGCAAGTTAATGACCAGAATAAACAAAAGTGTAAATGAGTAATGCTCCAGTTAGCTACATACCATGCATGATATTTTTTCCAACTTATTTTTGCTTTCTGTTTGTAGTGATTTTTATCCCAAAATGTATTATTTAAAGCAAGACTATTCTTTTTTTTTTGCAACTGAATGTTCAGATAGAGTCTAAATACAAAAGATTATTCCACTTCCATTATAGATTTAGTAACTAATAACAACTGATTATACCAGTAAATGGTAACTGCTGATTACTTGTTATGGGTTACTAGAACTCTGCTGATGAGTTCCTCCTTCTAAGGTCACACTGGCTGTTTTATAGCTGACCTATTCTTAATTAGGCTTATTATTGCTTATGGTGCAAAACAAAATAGCTTGGATGGATTATCCCACAAAAAGCAATAGATATTACTTTTTAAGCTCAATTAAAAAACAACCAGTGTGTCCCTGGCCTTAAAAGAAAACATGATAATGATAAAGAAGAATGCTTTAAACTGCATTGCTATTTTCATACCACAAAGCACAACTCTAAAGGTTCCATCACTGTACACATTTACATTTACCAGTGAGTTAAGTGACCTTGATCCAAGTGTGGTGACAACAAAGCTGTTTAACCCATATGAAATTAACAATGGAATGCAAAAAATTCAGACCAATATGACATTCTTCACATAGAATTTTTCTGAATGCAAGACTGAATTATAATCATTTCAGTGCAGCTGTCCTCAAAAAACTGTAATGGCAAAATATGTAAATGCCCCAAATCATTTGTAGTTACTACATATTCAATCTCTGTTTCTAAAAATTCTAAATTGTGGCTATAATTTATGATATTTAGCTTTAAAAGATTTTCTTTCAGAAATACGTTCTGAATATGCATTTTCTAATGCTCCACGGAAACAATGTGACTGGGTGAGGTCACTTTAAGAACATAGCAGCTATCATTAAAATAAAAACAAAAAGAAGGCAATATAATTAATGAAATTAACTTCAAAGATAACATTTTTAAACAATAACTGCCCTGACAATCCAAATAAACATGTTTACTTTATCGTGGTTATTGGTCTTTTAAAGCGTATCGACTATAAATAATTGACAAGTTGTGTCTCTCTCTCTATAAAGTGGTATGCAATCCCACAAAGCACATGTAAAAATCAGAGAATGTTGACCAGACAGTACTTCTTTTGTTGCCTAATGATGATGTTAGTGACTTTACCTTTCAACAGCCTGGGACTCTGAAGGGTAATGTCCATCTGTAAGATGAAAGAGTTTAATGCTTGAATCTAAATATTAAAGATAGCACTTTAAACACTATTCAATTGTATTTTTTTTCAGATTTTATGAGAGTTTTTTAATCAGCCTGCATTAAATGCAAATTCAAAAAAGCTTAAATGCAGCATTACAAGTATAATAGTTCATTTCTAAGAAAGGTTTCATTACGCCAAGGTAATTATCCTATACAGTATTACTAGTAAACTGCCCTTCTTAGCATGAAGAGATTCTATCTTATCACCTTGTCGCCTTGTTAATCTCTTGCCCAATTCATTTTCAGACTTTTTTTTTCAAAGTAGATTCTACTGTAGTTTGATACAGCTGAATAAAGATACAAAAAAATAAAAAACAGGTATGAGCTTACAGATCCTAATATTAGAGAGCAATAGGGATAATATTAAACTGGGAAAATTGGGTGAGATGGGAATCAAATGAGACCTAAAGAATCAGCCCTGAAGTCATCATACACAGGAAAAACAGAGTAGGCATGCATGTATTAGTGAGTAGTAGAGAAATCACTCAATGCTTAAGTGAATCCCATAGTTGTCTTGTTTCCCATAGCTGTTTAAATATGAAGAGAGATACTGAATCATGTACCATTTATAGATTATTCTTTCAGTAACAATACTGGAAAACTTAGATAATTCTTTGGTCCAATCAGCCTCTGACTGGGTTAATCAGACATTTATTTCACTGGCACAAACTGCCTTTGCCTTTAAGGATCATAGGGTTCTGTATTTTATTAAAGTTCCCAGATATGCCAGTCATTCCTGTTTCAAGGGGTGGTCAATCCAGAGATAATTTAAGAAGTTTGTGTGAATTCCATATGTCTTGCATAGATCATAAATAGTTCAAAGAAAGACACTTGGGGGTTATTCACTAAGGTCCGAATTGTTGAGTATTGGTGTGAATTCGTCAGCTAAAGACAGTCGCGTCTTTATAATGAGGATATCGTCGCAGTCGCAACTTTATTATGGGAAAATTGTCACAATAGTAACATTAAAAAATTGTTGCGACTTTGCAATGGGGAAATTGTCGCAGATTTACTATGGGAATCTGCTGTTTGAGAATTCAACTGTCGAATTCGCACCTTAGTGAATAACCCCAACTGTCTTTCGGATGGAAGTTTGCTGTGCAAACATATTGGCTTAATGGTCTTTAAATGTCATATAACCTATGCTTAGTTAATATAACCTGTAAGGTTATATCTGAAAGCTGTGAGGTTTGCCCCAAAGTGGACAAAATAATTTGCTTGAAACAGAAATCAAGAATGTTGGCCCAGTTGGATTTTGGGGGTTGAGATTACCTCTCCTCCTGCTTTATTTCCTGATGAAGATTACATTGGCATATGTCTACACCTGCTGATGCAATCTTATAATTAAATACCTTACATTGTATTATGGAAATTGTAAGCATAAAGCATAAACATAATAACACTACAGAACACACTTTTTACTTGCAACAAAAGGATATAGGAGTAGCAGCTAGCTCCTCTGTCAGTTGCTAATACTTATGAGTGACAGGGCATTATGGAAATTGTAGCCTTTTCTGAGCAAAGTACAGTATACAGTATACAATACTACAGCCTTAAACTAAAGCTTTCAGTGTGATACAGTGGCAAAGCAAGAAACAAGAAAAACTGGTTGAGAAACAATGTTTTTGATGGGGTAAAATAGTTTTCAATGGGAGATATCTACTAAAGTAATTTTTTTTTTTTTTTAGAAAACAGCCTTTTTATCTATATCGCCTTTTTTGCCTATTTACAAAGCTGTTCAAAGCAAATTTTATTGCCCAAAAGTGTTTCTCTGCCTCAAGTTGGTGAAAAGCTATTATTCCCTAAGGAGTTGGTTCTGTCATTTTAGCCACAGTCAGAAAAAATTTCCTCTTGAATAACGATATGGATTACAATCTGAAATGTAAGGTGAACACTGCAAAATGTGCCACTTTCAATGGCTCAATATTTTTCAATAATTTTTTAGAAGGGGAAAAAATGTTACTGATCTTTCATAAAACAGGGAAATTGTAAGGTAGAGGTAAATTAAAATTGACAGTGAAACAAGAGAAAGCTTATTGAAAAGGTTGAAATAGTCTTAGTAAATATCTCCCAAGTGGTTGTACAAGCATTTTATTTTGTTTTCCAATACAGCTGTGGGTATTATAATGTATACTGTACCATCTTTTATAATTTATGAGAGTATTAATATTCTGGGTTCCATGCCCTGTATAAAAGCACTTGGCCTAAGTCCTCTTGCTTTTATATGGTCATGGAACTCTGCATTCTCTATTACATTTCTTATAAATTACAGAAAGAGTTATATTATCCTCTACATAATATATTTAGCTTATTAAATAGACCATATAATACAGATAAAAATAAAGAAAAGAATATATTATATATGTAAATAGTGTGGATTACTATTCATTAAACCTGTTGGTGGAACAAATAAAAATCTAAAGAGTATACAGGCTCTACAGGCAAACCAAACAGACCTCATTAGATCCACAAAGAAGCTTCACAAAATGCTCTCAGATTTCAGCTGGGTCTTTGGTTTCAGAGTCAGAAAAATCCGGATTATTTCAGTTAAGTCATTTATGTTGGGAGACAGATGGGTCAATATGCCTCCACATATATGCTTAATTAATCTAAAACCCTTTTTTTCCCAAATGAAAAAAGCTAATAGAGATCGAAATGACTTAAAAGGTAACATCTTAGTTTGTATTTCTACAGGAAAAAAAGAAGGTATTATTATTCTACACTAATATCTTAATGCACAGGTTGGCACACTAGTAAGGCTCTTTAGTGCAGTCATCTGGGACATCTTCTGAAAACATTCCAGTACAAGCAACATTTCCAGAATAATCTTGTAAGGCTCTTATCAAACAACGGACTTTTATTTATTAAAGATTTAGACACAACCCATACATTATACCTCTCCCTCAACAAAGCAATCTATGATTCAGTAATATTGCTAACCATACTTCCCTGCTATTAAAGAGAACATTTTTTTTATCTATGACTGTTTGTAATGCCTTACAACTCATATATAATTATGGAACAGTGCACATAGAGATGCATAAGGTGACATTTGACAACACCCTCTCCTGGGGGTGAAATTTATTGAAGTCGGAAAAGCCGTTTGCGCTTTTGCGACTTTAATAACTCAGGAGAACGCTTTGAAGTTTCTTCTGGTAAGTATTGCGAGATTTGCAACGTGCGATACTTGCTGTGAGAAATGTTTTTATTGGATACATACATGGAAAGGTAGCTATACTGTATGGATATGTATGTAACCTTTCTATGGATATATTTAATTAAAAAAAGTTTCTCACGGTAAGTATGGCACGATGCAAATCTCGCGATACTTACCGGGATAAACTTCAAAGCATTCTCCCGATTAAAGTTGGAAAAGGCTTTTCCGACTTTAATAAATTTTGCCCCACTGATGTTTAAGTAATCTGTATGAAAAAACATCTGATTTCTGGACTACTGGTAATTTTTTTTAAAAGCACTTTATTTTTGCATTATGGAATTTTCAGTCTTTTTGAAATAAGATTGTAAGATGCATTTAATTTAAATGACTGATAAATTAAAAGATTATTATTTCAAAATATTATTGTTTGCTGAATATACACTGGGCTCTAGATGAACCTAGATAGTATCAAAGATGCGTTATATAGGAAAGGACCTTACATGATGTAGTTTAAAAATGAGATACCTAATGCTGTCTTCATGGACCTCACACTTATATTAAGAACTTGTTGATGAAGGAACATGAACTACTAGGACCTAAAGCCAAAGGAAGTGGGGTTCTAGTTGTGGCTTGTACCTGCAAGAAAGAAAGGGATACAAATGTGGTTTCAATAAAAATTTACCAGGAGAAAAGTATGACTCTCCTTTTTTAGACCGGTAGATTGACACCAAGTATAGAAATGTTACCTTAGCTCTGAGAACAAAGTTAAAGTCATTGTCATGGATGAGAAGTTTGGATTAGTATTGACTTTATTTATTCCTTACTAGGCAGGAAAAAAACACTGAGGAAAACAGATACGTGTAGGGCTGAGCCTTAGTATATACAATTACATTGTTTAAAGAATTGACACTACACATTACATAACTACATAAAGCTGTGAACTGTGAGATTCCCAAAGTTTTTGTGTGCTTGTTTATGATATTTGCAGTAATTTGTGTTTGATTTTTACACATTTTTAGATGTGCTGACAGATAATTAACTATTAAATAAATGTTCTGTAATATCTGTGATTCACTGAAAACCATTCTCCCATTAAAAGCCTGAATCATTTCTGCATTAATCTTTACATAAGCAATATGATTCCTATTTTTGGATTCACCAAATTCCTTTCAGGGCTTCCAACATTTTTACAGTCATGGCCCAGAAATTTCCATTTCATTGAAGTATTTTTAAGTCTAGAACACAACTATCACTCAATTATTTACAGCTAGAGGTAAATATTTAGTTTGGCTTGCTTATTCACATCCTAAATGTAAAGTTATAGTATTTGGTAGCTAAATTCCTGCTGATTAAACAACTACAAAACGTGAATCAATTCACTAATAAGGTGCCTGAAATAACATTTTGATTATGTAAATTGAAGTGATCACTTGCAAATAAAGTTGATGACCCAAAAGGTTTACTGAGTTTTTCTTAATAGAACTGAAATTCTTTCACAGGACAAAGACAGAATGACTCAACATTGTACTAAATTTTCTGGCCACTGGAAGGTAATCAATCTATTTCTTACATTGTATTGTTATGATATTCCCAATATTGACTTAAAGTGATCTACCATGGGCCAATACAATAAATGTGTGTAAAAAAATAATGGAACAAAGTCTGGTCCAAAAGTACAGTAATCCATTCCTACTATGGTCATGTGATACCGTTACTACATAATAAAGCTATCTTAATGTGATTATTGTCTTATGTTATGTCCACACTAAGATTTTAGAGCATTTATACATGGTATATAATTTCTGTGTGGCTAAACATAAACATAACATTAAAGCACATATTTGTCAAGGTTTGCTAAAAGACATTTTATTCATTTTTTTTATTTTTAGTTTTACTGATTTCACCAACTAAATTTTTACTGGTTTTTCTATTTTGTTGTGGGTAACAATGAAATCAGAGTGAAATTGCAACATCTTGCTCATAAAAATTCAAACACTTTGCAGGCAAAGGGCCTGCATGAGCTGTTGAGTGGGTGGACATTAGATGGTCCCCGCTCTTTTACCAGGGTCATTTGTGATGTCACTGTGCACACACTGGTATGGGTGGAAAACACATTGCTGATGGCAAAGCCACCCATAAGTTAAAGAAGGGGAGGAGTGGCTAAGAACAAATTGAAGAACTAAGAGACTGCTTTGCTCCTTTTGTACCCCTAAGAATATGGAAATGTAGCAGGAAATGGCAGGGCACACAACAACAGCTGCTCTGGCTCTCTACACTAGAATAGGAATCAAATAATAGTCAGTTGCTTTATTTTTAGCAGTTTGTGCATTTAAAAAAAACACAAGAAGTTGTATCGTTTGTACATTAGATTCTCAAAATCCTTAATTAATATTAAAGTGATAACTATTTGTAGAACTGTTATGTAATTCACTATTGTTTATATACTTTCTACTAGTGTAATAAAAGCAAAAACAGGTTTTAGGAGCCCAGTAGCAATCTTTAAGTTGTTTGTACTACATCTTTATACCTTGCTGCTAATGCCAGTTATGCCACCAGCAATCTTTTAAACAATGTTTTCTTGCTTTCAGATTATTGTGTGGGATGAAGAATGCTTCCAGGGACGTAGACATGAATTTACATCTGAATGCTACAACATTATGGAATCTGGTTTTGAAACTGTGCGCTCATTTAAAGTAGAGAGTGGAGCGTAAGTCTAAATACAGAAAAATACAGAAGTCAGCACCTCTTAGAAGTTGTCTGCTTTCTCAACAGCATGTTCTAAAAAACTAGATTTGGTGAAATGCAGAGACCAATTTTTATCGTTTTTGAAATTTTACATTATTTCCTCTTAGGAATCCAATGAATTATAAAAAGACTAAAGCCAGCACATATTGTTTTTCACCTTAGTGAAACTTGTCTCAAAGCAAACATTATTCTATTACAGTAATATTATTGAATCTGTGGAGCTTCCATGCTATTGTCTCCTGAATTTTCAGGTTGCCTATTTAAACAGATGCTTAAGCACATGCTTAGGAGAATCCCTGCCAGTCTTGTTGGAAGTTTGTCATTTCCAACCCAAATACTATGGTATTTTAAGGTTTAGCTGGGCTTAAAGGATAATCAGCAACTTGCTTCTGATTAGCAAGTTTATGAGATTGAATACCTGCAAATTTTAGAAATCTTAACATGTTCAGTTAAATCCCATGCATATGATTCTAACAGATATGTTTCAGAGTAGGTATGTGAGGTGAGAGAAGAGAATCTTTTATAAAAAAAAAAAAAGGTGCTATAATTGATATTTGCTGAAAATAAGCAAATAAAATATATTTTATAGTGTAAAAAGTATTTTGACACACCTTCTAGTGGGTGGGTTAGCCTATCTTAGTCACCCCAGTTGCAGTTGCTAATGGGTGCATAAAATCAATCACATAGAAACGTAATTTCAAACAGATAGACATTATCAGTAAGGTCAGATATAGATATTATTTTTCAATGGCAAATCTTTTTAACATGTGACTAAGTTAAAAAAAAAACAACTCCATATAAAAGATTGATTTATACCAGCCTGAGGAAAGCAAACACTTTCAGGCAATAAAATTTGCTTTGCTTTGTTGCTTTGAACAGCTTTTTTAATAGGTTAAAGTAGCCCCCTAAGAGTAGCTAATAATTTTACAAATATGTAAAATAAAGAAGAACCTTACATTAACAAGATATAAGATTAGGGCTCACAACCATGTTTGATTTTAAATGAAGGTGCTCAAAGTACAGTACATAGGAAATATATTTTGTATTAAAAATGCATTTCTTAACACAAGCCACCATTTTATTATATGGTTCTACTTGATTTTGGAATCAAGTTAATCTCTTTATTCCTGCTTCTGCAGAGATATGTTCCCCACTGTTTATCTTTTAGATAATTTTTGAGAGACAAATGCTTAGAACTGTTGGTGAAGCTCTATCGGGAGATGTTTGAACTGTCCTAAAATAGCCCAACCAATCAATATTTATACCATTATTGTTTTCTCTCCCCTTTGCCTTTGGCATGTAGTTGGGTTGGCTATGAACACTTAGGATTCCAAGGTCAGCAGTTTGTGTTGGAGAGAGGAGAGTACCCCCGCTGGGAAGCATGGAGTGGAAGCAATGCTTATCATGTAGAGAGAATGACTTCTTTCAGGCCAATTGCATGTGCTGTAAGTAGAAATTTCAGAGGTCTGAAAATATTCCACAGGGAGCCTGTAATGTAATAGATACAGAAGGTCTTGTGAAGAACCTTTCCATTATTCACATAACTGTATAGTACATTATTCACATTGTTATTCAGTGCATCTTACATAAAGGAAAAGCAATTAGCACCATAACAAAACATATTTAAATTTGCAAAACTGAAAGATTTATTAAGGAAAACCTGGGATCAGTTGCATATTTCTAGTTCTTCCACCATTACGGATATCTTTTCTTTCTATTCAAAACACGTTTTCCTGAGAAAGCAGCTACCTGGAATTAAGGAACTTGAAGATATATGTGTATTTATTGCCCTGTAAGACATAAATGATAGTAATTTTAAACGTTACTACTGGTTCTCTGTTTTAAAGTGCAAAATTATTCAAATGTGACAAATAAATAATACATCCCTTGTTCAGTTATATTTGCCAGGAACTTCACAAATTATATGTAACTAAAGATCAAAGTATGTTGCCCTCTATTACTCCCGATTGAAGACAACTAGGAACTAATTTTGATGTAATGTGGTTCAATGTGAATGAACTGAGTAATATCCAACCCCCTTAATAATTAGAAATTGTGTAGGGAATTTTTGCTTACCTGCCATATATTGCCAAACTAGAGTTCTCTTGACGAATTAGGTACATACGCATTAGTACTGTTGTATACCTTCTGTAGTCCGTGCATGGTATGCACATCCAGGGGGCATTGTAAAGGCTATAAAGACAAAGGAAATTGCAGGTTAGTAATAGAAATAGTTGTCATCAATTTACAATAAGGTTGCCAGTTGCAGGTTATGTGTAACTTGGGCCCTGGACAATCATGAAAAATGCAACCACATTTTAATTTGCCCTATAAGTAAACATCCAGCAGAAAATAACAGAATATGAACATTCCATACCTGAATTCTCCTTGTAATTGTTTTGTGAGTTAAATAGTTGAATAGTGAGTTGAGATGGAAAACTATTCTCTTCTAATCTCTGTGTCCCCTTTATATCTCAGAACTAGCACTTAATGTTTTTGAAAAATGTTGGTATTGCTTAGTAAAGTATCAGTAAAATATTGGTAGTCATTTCTTTAGATAGTCATTAAAAATTATTTTGTGGGTTGACAACTTTGAATGTTCTGTTTCAAGGTATGGGTATCTCCCACTAAGGGAAGTCAACAACCACCTTTAAAGTAATGTGACTTAGTGAACTTTTGTTGCAACATGAGTTGCTGCAGAGGAGGTAGGTAATAGAGATGTGACTTAAAAAAAATGCCTTTAAATGAAAAAGAAGCATAAGTAAATACTGAACAGTTCCAAAACTATAGATTACAAAAATCCTTCACTTTACGGTAAAGCTACGATAGAAAAATGAACTGTATTTAACTTTACTGGTTCTTTGCATTAAATGTAAATTTTTCACATGCAGAGGTATAAAAGTGGGAACTTTCTTATTACACCCTCAAATCTTTATTTTGCTGCTGCATTTTGGAGGTAGCTCCAGCGATGACTTTTAATTCCCAAATGTACATCAAAGACACAGGTGACATTAAAAGCTCTTGGTTGTCTTTCAGAACCATCGTGACTGCAAAATGTCTATATATGAAAGGGAAAACTTCCTGGGAAGGAGAGGAGAGCTGAGTGATGACTATCCCTCTCTGCAAGCCATGGGATGGTGCAATAATGAAGTTGGATCTTTCCGTGTTCAATCTGGAGCGTAAGTCCCTGGCGTATGCCACCTTGTCTCTAACACTTTGGGAGAAATGTATCCAATGACATTAACATAAAAACAACTAGTTTTGTGTCCATTTATAATGTATTATTTACTTTGCCTTCATTTTTGCCCAGTTGCATCTATATTTTTTTCTGCACAACTAATATACAGTATAAAACTAACCTGCACGAAGACAGGAGAAGGCAGGTATGTATAAAACAATTTTCATAATGTGCCCTTATTCACAGTAATGACTGATTTGTGTAGAAACTGTTAGTAATTCCAGTCTTTATAGCCATTAATGCTATAAATGGAAATTGATAACTTTTCTCTTACATAAAATACAAAGTTATCACTAAGTGTTATTTTAATGATGAATAGCAGTATTTATTTAATGGCCATTTTAACATGGTGATACCACCACTTGAAAGATTTCCATTATTGAATTCTCTAGCCTGTTTTTTTAATGTTTTTCCATGTTTTAAATAATGCAGGAAAAGTAAATTCTAGAATGTTCCAACTCATTATAAGGTCAGTTTACATTTGCTTTTTCCATGCATGTCATGTCATGCAAGTTAACGGGGTTATTCACTAAGGTTGCTTTTTGATGGCATGAACATTTACCATAGACCGCAAGATGTAGCCCATTTTTATTCAAGGGCTAAATGCGTCCGGTGGCGTCCTTCCCATACACTCAATTCTTCTATCAATTCTAAAACCAGACTTGATGCAACTTCAACTACAAATGTGGTATCCTATCACTACAACATTCACATGATGAATTTTCACATTTCCAGTAAAATAGTTTTTTATGTTACTAGATAGTAAGACTTGCAAATGGATTTAAAGTTATAATATGGCAAAGAATATGGGGTGGTGGTGGTGGGTGGTATTGTGGTTTAATTGGTTTGGTAAGCTATCACAGCTTGAAGTTTGTTTCAGAAGCTTATAGGGACAGAGGGCTTGATACCTTAGTCCAGAACAACTAAATGGCCAAGTCCCATTGTGTAAATAATCTAAGCTAAATTGTGTTGTGAACCTAAGTGCTTTATAGATATTATGCAAGACAGATTAACTATTTGAATATTAAATACACATCTGAGCTAGAATTTATTCCACTGGGCGAAATTTACTAAGGGCGAATCGATTGCCCAAAGTTAAATTCCGTTAGCACGTGCAAAATTTTTCCGCACATGCGAAATTTCGATAGAAATTCCAATCGTCCGATCGTAAATCGATCCGAATTCCGATCGTAAATCGATCCGAATTCCGATCGTAAATCGATCCGAATTCCGATCGTAAATCGATCCGAATTCCGATCGTGCGGTAAAAATTCTGCACGTGCAGTAAAATTTGCGATCAGGCGGAAAAATTCTGCCTTCAATAAATTTCACCCTATATAGTCTCTACTTATTAATAGAGATTAAAAGAGGAGGACGGACCTCTTGAAAGCTCGTCTATCTAAACTGACTGTTAGTCCAAATAAAAAAGGTATCACCAAGTATTGCAATACTCATTTTTTTGCATCTGTGGACTAACACCACAACCACTCTATCCTACTATATATATATATATATATATATATATACACATATACATACACACACACACACACATATATAAATAATTTATGCAGCACTGTACAATTCAGCAATACAAATATAATAGAGATATGGGAAAAGTGCATTATACAATACAAATATAATATTACAGTGATTCTTCACTTTAAGTGCTAGGCTGTGGTTGTGGACAGAAGAGGTTGGAGGTCCATGCCCCATAGAGCTTAAAATCTAAATGGGAGGAAGATTTACATACTTGATAGAAGGGTAATTGCTGAAACAATGTGCTGAATAACTGGTCAATAAATACATACACTAAGCATAAATAACTAATTAAGAATAAAATATATACATAAAAATCAGTGATAAATATCAGTGCTAGTGCTCCAAAAGGTAGGATTGGTTTTAAAAACTGCAGAGCAAATGTTCCTGGTGAAGATAAAGGTGTATAAAATACCAGGGGTGGGGGCAAAAAGAGAAAAGGGTTTAAGATGAGAAAGGACAGTACTGGTGTGTGGCATGCAAAACTTGTTGCTTTGGGAGAAGCGCAGTTGACGTTGAGGAATGTACTGGCACACGAGTGAGGAAATGCAGGGAGGAGTAACAGAGTGAAGTGCCTTAAATGCCAAAAGTAGAACACTGTAAATGATTTGTTGGTTATGGGGAGCCAAGGAGCAGAGAGAGACTGGGAGAAAGGCTGTCCCCTCTGAGGAGAGAATTTAGGTAGCAGAATTTAAAATAGACTGGAGTGGATAGAGGTGGGAAGCTGGAAGGCCAGATAGAAGAATATTGCAGTAGTCGAAGTGGGATAGGATGAGATTATGCATGAGGATCTTGGCAATGTTGTAAAGGAAGAATCAACAGGTTTTAGCAGTGGAAGAGATGTGTTTAGAGAACGAAAGAGCAGAGTCAAAAGTCACCCCAAGACAACGTAC
>WMED01005676.1:0-19237 GCA_019650415.1 Pipa parva
ATCTATCTATCTATCTATCTATCTATCTATCTATCTATCTCCATTTTCCTATACATGCTTATTAAAAATAGCAAATAACAAAACCATTGTTCATCATTAACCTGTTAATTTTATTTTATATATTGCCATTTTATATTTTTAAGCAGAAAAACACTCCAGTTAATTTTATGGTATGTACAGTTCTTCTCAAAATAATTGTACAATGTGCAACATTTTATAAATTAGACTGAAAAATGTATGTACTCATACAAAGGGAACACTTCTGATAATGATTAACTATTTTTAATATGTATATGTCCCTCTTTATAAAATAAAACAGGCTTGTCTGGTATAATATCTACAATTCTAGCTGTCATTATAACAACCCTATAGAAAGTCTGTTTCTGAAGCATTTTATGTTTTCCCTGCAGCCTGGAGATCCCTGGATCCTTATACAATTGATCAGTAGTTGAAGAGTCCATGCTAAGGCAAAGAAACCAAAACCATGGTACCTATAGGATCTTATTTTGTAGAAACTGTAACAAAAACACACTTTGTGACTGCCTTAAAAGAGCACAGGATGATGGCATTACTTTGATGATCTTATCTGTAAAATTGATCTCCTGGTGTGTTCATTTTTACTGGGAACCATCAGCCAAATAATACATATAGCCTAGCTAGTTAAAGACTATTAAATCACTCTTGTTTTTCCTACTGCCAATGGGATCTTCTGCTGAGAGTAATAGTTCAGCCTTCATCTCTCAGGACTCCAAGGAAAACCTGCACAAATATTAAACCTATGATATGGCAATTGATATGGCAGTTGGCCTCCTTTCCTGCTTGGGCCAAATTAGTTTACTAAGTTAGGCCTTACTTAGGAGAAATGAATCACACAGCAGACACACAGTTCTGTCAGTGGAAACACTTCTGATTTTATTAGAGAAAGCAAAGGGTTTATATAGCATGTAGTAAACAATGGCACAGGTTATCTTATTTACTGTATCTGAGCGGGGGACAGCTGTGTCATCCTGCCCCTATCCCTAATCTTAAGTAGAATTAACATACATTGTTTGAGAATAATAGAATCAACATCTGAATTAACATACATTGTTTGAGTATAATAGAATCAACATGTAAATTAACATACATTGTTTGAGAAAGACTCCTTGATTCAGAATTCTCTAGAGGTCAGTCCATTAACCATTTGATGTCCATTTGATGTCCATATCATAAAGATTTTAATGTCTATTTCATATCCATATCACCTACATGGAGCATTATCCTCTTTATCTGTCAGGCAAGGACCAGTACAGGGGGAAGGAGAAGGAGGAAACAGCGAGAACCCACAATGGACTTGGTACTAGCACACTCCAAGGCACGGACTCTAAGAGAACTCTGGTCTTCACCTGTAAATACCCACAGGGTGGTACTGGGCTTGGCTGCAAGGAGAACTCCAGGTCGCGGCCCCCAGAGCATGCCGTCCACTGATGGATATGAAGAGAATTAGAATAGTCAAAAAACGTAGCAAAGGCAGAGATCAAATGAAGTCAGGTTACAGGAAAAGGTCGGTACAGGTGGCAAACTAGCAAGGTCAATAATCAGGCAAGGGTCAAAACACAGCAAGACAACAGGATAAACACATCCAGGCACAGCAAGCTGAAAACCTATAAACAGGTGCTGAATGCCAGAAAGGGCATGTTTATATACGCCTGGAATGTGAACGCGTAAACTACGCAATCCTATGACTGCGTCCGACGCCAACATGAGGGTAGTTATGCGATGAAAGCACACGCATGCGACCAGACGCCAGGTCAGCAGACAACTGTGACAAACGTCGACGCTGTACTGCCAAGGAAGGACAAGAGCGAGAGGTATTCTTAACATTATCAGATTTGTAAGTATTGACCTATATACCATTAAAATATTAGGGAAAGTAATGCCATTTATATTAGTGAATTTCACTTATTTATTTCTAATCATATTTTTTATAATATATGAATATAGTCTAATTTTTGGCATAATTGTATTTAATTTTTTTTACATTCCCAAGGTAATTAGAAATATGATCTCCTTCAATTAAATAGTATTCTTAAATTGCAAATTATCACAATAAATGTCAAAATGACTGCTTGATTTACCAAGCAATAGCTTACAGAATAATTATAGGGTAAAAGTGGAGTTTATTTACAAACCAGTAATTATATCACCCCAATCTTCCATATTTTTAATTAATCTAAATCCTTTTAATTGAGAACACATATAACTGAGTTGTCATGTGTTCATGACTACAGATATGCAGTTTTTAGAAAAGTCCTATTTTCTTCCATCAGACATGACTCTTAATAATTTACCAGGCTACGCTGATTGGTTTTATTTATAGCCATCAGCAAACTATGGTGTCATGTTTTTAGCCCATATCACAGCCATAAAATGAGACAATGTTGGTAAAAGAGAATTAGGCTAAATAACATCCTTTATCATCAGAAAAAAAATTATATAACTTTGAAAAAATGTACATTTTTTGAAGTTTTCTAATCAAATCTTTATAAATATTCTTTCCAGTATAGAAAAGCAACATATGCTACTAGTTAAAGTTTTCTTTTCTGTATAGCTGTTACTTACACTATCTAAGCAAGCCAATCATATTGTAGTAAAGTGTCTTTACCATGTGATAGATATATTTTGGTCACTTTTTGCCTTATTGCAAATCCAGCATCAAGGGCCAGACAAAGTCATTCTCTGCCTTAACCTGATACAGAGATAAAATCTGAAGTTTACTGTTACAACAATGTAGACCTAAAGCAAACAAAAATAATGCTAAACTGGTTTTGGGGAGTATCCATCAACCCTAACATTATGTATATGGCAATACTTATGAAATATGACAAAAGAGATGTGAATCATTTACTACTGCCCAGTGGAATTATGGACTTGCATCCTACTACTACTTTTTTAAGGACAAATACAATGACAGACATTATTTGCTGCACACGTGCTCAGAAAAAATGAAGCTGTTGTTGGCAATGGGGCAGGAAAGTGTAAACAGGAATTCTGGGGCAAGCTTTTGGGAGCCATTTTACACACAACATACGTCTGCTATATGTCCCAAGTGTGTATAATAGTCCTCAGTCTATTTACTTCAGCATCTCCCAATCAGGCAGAACTTAATATTCCTTTTTAGTCTTTCATAGCATTTGTCCTTAAATTCTACCCATGCTCCTTATCCGTGCTTACCTCCTGCTCTCTGTTAATACTCTTGATGACTGAGAGTTCATTAGATCTTTGTACTTTCATCATTTATATGTTGATACCTTTTAAAACTTCTTTTCTTTCAAATCATTCTTCTGGTTTCATTTAAAATAAAGTCATACAAATATACTTACTACAATGTTTAGATTTCATCTTATAGGACACCAGTACTTTAACTAGTCATAATGAAACAATGCTAGCTGATGGTGCCTCACCAAATGAAGAGGTTAATGACTTCTTCGTGTTATAACTTTTGACTGCCTTTTTATTGCTGCTCCCGGGAGTGATACAGCTCAGCAATCCTATCTTCCTAAAATCTCATTACTACACTTATTCTTGTAACAAGAAAAACTTGCATTAAGGCAAAAATAGCCTGAGGCCAAACAAATAAAAGGCAATCTATATTATACTGCCATCCTCTTGCACAGTTTTGATAACATAAAATGTGAGATGTTTATGCAGTTTGGAATATTCACATTTTCCACTGAGGAGTTTTGTCAAAAACATTTTGCTAAAATTATTCTTCACCTTAAATTTGAATTATGGAACAAGAATGATGCTTCTTTGTCATGTAAGTAATGTAAAGAAGGAAAGTATATCTCCAAATTATTTTTCAAATGCCTTCATTATATATATATATATATATATATATATATATATATATACAGGTATATGTAAGATTTTATTCATCATTTTCCTTAATAATTATTTAAAAGATAAAAATGTTACTGAGGTTAGAATGTTTCAGTCTTTATAACACTCTATATACTGACTTGCATCAATGTATACAATAGCACTATATTGTTGTAAAGGTAGTTTGGGTGGGGGTTTGGTCTTAAGCCCCCTTAAGGGCAAAAACAGAAAAAAGCAAGAAAGGATCCCCATGTAAAAATTGAAAAATTTGATATAGTGGGCTAAGTATTTTCCACTTTTAATTGTTTATAAATGTTGATGATTTATCACCGATAAGCATTTCTCAAAATGTATAAAGACAAAATTGTCTCAGTTCTTCAAAAGAACATTTAAAAGACCACTTGCCATGCAAAGAAAAAAAAAATCACATTTTGATTGGCATGGCAGATTTACCTGCATAAAACTGGTAGAAATGTTATCTTTGAAGATGAATCCCATGACACTGTGAATAACTTCTGTTTTAAGTAGGCTTTGAGGAGGCAGATCCTAGTGCATCAGGCCTCTCCTTGGTCAGTGCATAATTGGCTCCAGGATCCCCTTTCCCTATAGCACACTACAGGGGTCACACTGGTGGCAAGTGGGCCCCCAGGAGCATTGGGCCTGGTCACCCTTTCTAGGTATGCCCCTTTCAGGAATCAATGCCATTCCAGTCCAAATTATTTAATTATTATAGTAATTTTGTTTGTAAATTTGGTTTAACTGGTTCTTTAACAACCTGTGATAGGGCAAGATAGCTAGTTTCAGCCCGCAACAGTCAATGATTGGCCTCAAAGTCAAGCATTCTGATCTAAATTTCTGATTTTGTTGAAACTGATCTACAAATGATCTATACTGATCTTTATATCTCTTTGCATACAGCAATGTGTAGTTTGTGTTTGGCCAAAAATTGATCATCTTATTGGATCTTCATAAGTAAAATGAAAACTTGTGTTGTTTTCACAAAATGTTGAAGTAGCCAGAACACAGAAACTCATCACGTGGTTTTCAAATCACTTGTCAGACCACCCATGGAATATTGTGTGCAGGTTTGGGCACCAGTGTACAAGGAAAATGAAGTTGAGCTTGATCGTGTTCAAAGGCGGGCTACTAAAGTAATAAAGTGAATGGGAAAACTAGAGTACAAAGAGTTATTATCAAAATTGGGCTTGTTTTGTCTAGAAAAAAAGAAGATTAAGAGGTGACTTAATAACCAATCTATTTATGCCAAGAACTGTAAGCATAACAAGTGGGCATCCTCTATGTTTATAGGAAAAGGAGGTTTTGTACTCATCGTTAAATCTTTTTCTCTACTTGTCTCTTGGGGGACACAGGACGATGGGGTAAAGCTCCCTCCCACAGGAGGTAGGACACTAGAAAAAAAGGTTGGACTCCTCCCCTAGGGACTTTACCCCTGACACAGGAAGAGATGAACCAGTTTCACTAGTGTCCTTACTCTAGGAGGTAGAGAGCTGGATCTCTGTCCAACAAAACTTCAACAAAGAGAGATTACTAGGCTATCAAGTCACTCTGTATTTAGTTCAGTTTTAATAAGACCAATATTAGGAACACAGCTGAACTTGCATGTCTCCTATAGGTGTTTTTAACAATTATAATTCATTTTCAGCCTATCAGTGAATCTGATTGCCAGCCAATTACAACAAGAACTGCCCTGTATTAGGCTGCCAAATTCCATGTGTCCTTGCCTGAGCAAGGAGTTTATACTGCTCAAGCCCAGAGCTGAATCACTTCTGTTTAAGAGCTGTATCACCTTTGCTTAACAGCTGTGATCATGGTTTATCTGAGATCCTGTTCCTGCCCTCCAGATTATCCAGTATCAACCCTGGTTTCCAGCCTTCAGTTGTTATTCTGATCCTGTGATCCTGTTTTCTACTGTAGTTTTACTTACCTGCCTGCTTCCAGATTTCTTGCATTTCAGCACTACTGCATTCCTGGTTCTGCTTCTCTGTTTCGAGTCCTTGTTTCCAGTTCAGCTACTCCAGTGATCCTGAGATATAGTGACCATCAGCTACCACCAGAGGGAGGTTAACCTGCTGTGACCTGGGGTTACCTTGCAGAAAAGGCCACAATCCCCTTGCGGGGGTTAAGGGTGAAGAACGGGAGCCCCTTAGACTCTGCGCCTCAGGATCAACCAGCATCAATCCGACTGTGGTGCAGAAGATCCACTCACTCGCTGTCTGCATTGTTACAATCACTAGTTATGGATACTAGATAACTGGAGGTGATATCTTGATCCAGGGAATTTATTCTGATTGCCATATTTGGAGTCGGGAAGGATTTTTATCCCTAATATGAGGAAAATTGGCTCTTGTCTCATGGATTTTTTGCCTTCCTTTGGATCAACATTGCATGAAATTAGGGTGGATAGACTCAGGGCTGATTCTACCGATGGGCCCCTCAAATAGATTGCGCCCTGGGCCGTCACCCACATCGCTAAACTTGACCTCCACCACACGCCCCCCTGCCCCACGATACCCCCTGCTCCATGCCCCCCTTTGCTCCGCACCCCCCACTCACCACCAACAGCAATCCAGTGATGCACCTCCTCTAATGAGGTAAGTTGAATACGACGGCGCTCCTTGGATACTTTGGGTCTTGTCAGCTGTATTTGGCAGCTGCTGGCAAGACCCAAACATCTAAGGAGCACCATCACATTTAACTTACCTCATTAGAGGAGGTGTGTCGCTGGAACGCTGTTAGAGGTGAGGGGGGGTACAGGGCAAGGTGGAGGGTGTCGTGGGGCAGGGGGGTGGTGTCGCGGGGCAGTGGGTCAGGGTGGGCGCAGGGTGGGATTCCAACTCTTATGCTCTCCCCAAGACGGGAATCCCTTTAATGCGCATGCTGATGTCCATGTACAGGACATCAGCATGCGCATTTCAGTCATTCCGAAGTGAGGCGAAGACTACACACCTCACTTCAGAGGATAGTGAATTCCCCCCTGTATCTGGAAAGCTTGCCATCGCATATACGCCGAGCACAAAATGCTGCCAGATAGGAGGAACCACAAACGCAGAGGGAGCGTTCACAGTGCTTAGGGTAAGTACAATAGGAAAGTGCCTCTAGAATATACACTGGGCTGGATTTGCCGGCGTATTTTTGGGAAGCACTTTCATAAAATATGCAGCGCAAAAACAGGCTGTGTGAACCGGGCCTTAGGCTGGGTTCACACTATCTGACGTTTAGCTGAGGAAACAATGGATATTATTTTTGTAAATCAGCCAGTGTGAACCCAGCCTTACTCTTAAATGAAATTAGATAAATGTATTTTTAGATAAAAATATAGTTAATGAAAATGATGAAATGTACTGCGGACTAAGTTCTGCATAGTTGAATTTGGAAAGTTTTCATGTTTTTATATTATAGTCATTTTAACTGAGGCTGTACCTATGGTAATTAAATGTATTTAGTTTCTTTTCCTCAAATCATTTTCTCTTTCAGATGTGGATATTGCAGTACCCTAAAGTGTGAATAAAATTAACACATAAAAAACATCCATTATTTTTAAATATGCTACATTACTGCAAAATACCTAATGTTTCTTTAATTGCTTTTAAAACTGTACTGCAGTTGGAAGATTTAAAGTATGTAAAATATGCAAAGCAATTTAAAGATATTTTTGTCTCCAGCTTGCACTAAAAAAAAACAAAAAAACATTTCAATCAGATCAAGAAAATGTGCTGAAGATAAAATGGTTTTGTCAGTGTGACTTTAACACAAAAATGCAACTTTTTTACAGATAAGATAAGAGATTGAATGACATATTTGCTGAACAGATCAATAAAAAAATAATTCTAAACCGATTGTTTGGGTTTTCATAAATAAAGCATATGTAGTGAACTGGCAATGATGTATAGATCAAATAAATACAAAATGCTGACATCCAGATTGGCAAATTCATATGCCAGTTGGCTCAAATTGATTTTAATGTGCTGCATGTCCCACTGAGAAAAATCCATGCATAATTAAGTATTGTTTCATTCACTAATTTTAATCACAATAGCCTAAATGGAAAATAAAGAGAATTAAGAGAAAGACATATTAAATAACAAATGTTGACAGCTTTTGAGGGGAAGGAGAGTTGGGTGAAACTCATTTAAGGGACGCAATAAATGGTATTAGCAAAAAATGTCTAAACAAGCACCCAAAACATTGGACGTTACCAAGGGCATAAAAATAGAGGTTTCAGCATCCACGTCTGCAATAGGGCCCAAATCCAAAGGGGATGGCTCTGCCATGACCACTGCCCCCACCACCAGCTCCACAGTTTCTGTCACCAGATCCATCTTAGATCCCAGTGTTTTCTTGATTTGATCCTACGAGGACACTCGAGAGGATGGCACTGAAGGGTGGATAGGTACCTAGTTGTGCTGTCACAACAGCTTCATTATTATTTTCATATATATTCTAATGTTATTTGCTTTAAGTATTGCTCTATGTGTTATACTCATTTGGTAATATCCCCCCTCCCCCTGTTTCACATTGGAATGTTCCAGTCCATTAATCTTCCTGCCTCCAATTTATTATTATTGTAATAGTCACATGAACAGGAGGCTGGGTTTTTTTACCTTTCCAGATTGGTATAAATTTCATCCCTGAAAGTTCTACAACAGTGGTTCTCAACCTTGTTGAGAACGGGACCCCCCCCCCCCAGGTGATGTCACGCAATGACGTTCAGGTGAAGCATTGCGTGTCAAGTGATGACATGGGGGTGAAACAACATCATGTACACATGTCACATGATGACGTTTGGGCCCGATATCACTGCGCAGGAACCCTTATATAAAGGGACTTGCACTCTCTTTGGCTTCACAGTATGTTCGCGACCCCAAAGGGGTCATGACCCACAGGTTGTGAACCACTGTTCTACAATAAACTACAGTGGATTCTACATCTGTGTCATCTGTGAATGAGTTCAGCTATGTGTGGATTTTGTCAATTCAGCAGGGGTTGCATATGCTACATACAGAATCCTTCGTAGTGAAGCCCTGCATTGGCACTTCATAGAAGTCACATGGAGAGCGTGCATGTGATCAATGTGTCCTCCCTGGATGATGTGCACGCTCTCCATGTGACTTCTAGGAAGTGCTGATGCGGGGCTTCACTAGGAGCATGGGTGGAGAAGAATGCGCTCCTGTGAAGGATTGCCTGATCTGGACGCTGTTGAGTCGCCAGCAGTGTCTGAAGATGAGGTATGCAACGCGGAAGTGCTGTATAGCTCTTCTTTACAGGTAAGAATTTTAACTTTTTTTTTAAAATTGATAATAAATTGTATTTAACGCAAGGTGGTAATTACCATAAATAAATAAATGTAATTTTTTTTTTTTTGGCCAGAATGTTCCTTTAATGACATTAATGAAATTGTCATTCTCAGTTCCATATTATTGCCTGATGAAGAGGCCTTAGGAGCCTCGAAAGCTTGCATTTACCATCTATTTCGTTAGCCAATAAAAGGTATCACCTATACTCTCTTATCTTTAATGACATATGGCACACCTGGTGAAGGGATTTAACCCTGAAATGTAGTATGTTACTGCCTATTGATGCCTTAGTAAATTCTTTCCTGTGAACGGTGATGCAGTCTGGCTATTTTGTCACTACTTTAATACAGCATATATAACACTGGTGCTAGCTTTTGATTCAACTAAGACAGATTAGTACATTTTTAGCCTTGAAAATACCTTCAGGTCTCTCCCCCTATAAAAACACACTAAAACTATATGGACATATTATTACTTAAGCAATAAAGTATCTGTAAAAGTTACAGTGGAAAAAAATATTCTCACTTAGGTTGGTATGGCATTTATTAGTACAAGCTACTTGGTATCTGCAAAGTTGAATTCTTTATTTGTATTCATTTGTATTTATTTATTTGCTGATTGCAGCCATCTGTTGAGTAAACAGACCCATGGCTAGACCTATAATTTTCTATGGAACTCTAGTTCATACACATTAATTAAGCAGCACGAAAGCCCAACAAATAAGAAAGTAAATTTATTTTTGGAATACAAATTCCATACTTTCTTAAATTATTTCATAACTTTAGGAAGAGACAGTTAAATTTAGGTGAAAGACATTTTAACCATTCTAAGTTTTTTGGTGCAATAACAATATACAGTAATAATAAATTTTTGTCACAATAATGGAAAAATGTCCAGGACATTACACATAAGTTTAAACTGTTAACAAGTGTCTTGTAGAAGACTGAATGAAACTACTGCCTACTAGTTAGGGGAAAACCTCAGCTAACCCAATTTTCACTGAAATCCTTTTGGGGCCACACAGTTCCTGCTGAAATGTACCTGGCACCTTGACTTCCCCAACAATTCGGACAGCTGACATAGCAACAGAACACTGATTCAGCAGACAGACAGAGGTCAGAACAGACAGACAAGATATGGAACAAAGTCAAAGGTCAGGAAGCCATAGAAGCTGACAAGATGTGATTAGATAAATTTAAGGGTCAATCCATGGGAGAGGAAAGGACTGGACTTACATCAGCAGCACACTTAAGGCTGGGTTCACATGGGTGAATTTTACTCCGCTTTCCACTCTCAAATATTTGGAATTTGTATTTATTTATTTTTTTAAGGAAACCTGCACACACCCAGATTCTGCAAGATTGTGCCCAGATATCTGCTCCCTCAACTACAAGCATGGCAAGTCTTGATACCTGAAGGTAAATATTTTTAGAAAATATATATTTTGTGTGGGGAATTGAAAGGTAAGAGTTGTTTGGGGTGAAAACTACAAGGTGGACACTTGGGCTACATCTCTAAAATGTTCAACTAAAATAATTTTTGTTTATGCTGTGTGCACTTGCTATATTTTGGGGTGTTTAGCAAAAGCATCCATTCATCGTCTAATTCAGGAGACATTGCTTCTACATATTTGTTGGCTTTTGCTGTTTGTGATCTTGATATTTCAAAGAAATGGTTATTTAGTAGATGTGTGAATTAACCACAAATAGGCACTTCGCCTAGGGTTCTTGCAGTTGCATCCAGTATTAGTATTATTCTGGTAAAATTTTGCTGAAAAGGCTATGGGGGAAATTCATCATTGTGCGAAGTGAGCTCCGGATCCTTTACATCACTTTGCAAAGACTGTTATGCGTTCGCTGATGTCCTGCACGTGGACATCAGCGAGCGCATAACAGTCTGTGCGAAGTGAGCCGAAGGATCCGGACCTCACCTTGCACAATGCTGAATTCTCCTATAAATATGCAGCAACTAATTGTCAGCATCAGTAAGGAATTGTACAGTGAAAACAATGATTGCAATTTATGCCACTATTCATTGGAAACAATACCAGAAACTAAAATGGTACAAATTGGTCAAAATTCCCTTTCCTAAAAAGGATAAAGAAGGAACAGACAAAGTGTTCTCTATGCATGCAAAAACTGTACAAACTTTTTCAGAATAAAAATACTGTTTTCAGTGCAAATCTACTTTTATAAACAATATGCATTATTTTCAGGCAAAAAGTTTTTTGACAGGAGAAAATACTTATTTGAGTCATTATAGAAAGCACGATAACACAAGGGAGTTATTGACTAAAGTGACAATTCAACACTCAAATGATCAGACAGCGGATTCCCATAGCAAATCTGCTACCGTGACAATTTTAAAGTCATGACCGCGACAATATTCCCATAATGTAGTTGCGACTGCAACACTAGCAGTCTATTGTCTGCTGGAGAACTAATACCTTTATGCAATAATTCAGACTTTAGTCAATAACCCCTAGATTTTTATTCATTTTAATATTGATCCATTGATAAATGAAAAATAAAAAAAAAGAAAATCAGTTGTTAAATTTTTCAATATATAATAGCTATAATAGCAAAAATACTGTATTTTATAAGGCCAAGAAAAGCCACTTTTAAAGGGGGAAACACAGGAAATCACTTGGCAGCCGGGATTCTACCACGGACCATGTTGAGGAAGCTCACAGCACTCCCTCAGACCACCTAGCTGCAGGGAAGCACCCAACCACTTTGCCACATTGGATATGTTACCAGCCTGCTGCATAGTTGAAAATTATTAAATTGTCTCAACACATGAAAACTTTGTCCACCCCTGACATATAGTAATGTCTTGAGCCTTGAGAGACTTTTGTAAAGAGAGGACATACCTCTTTCAAGCTTGCCTATTAAAACAAGGTCATATTTAATAAAAGTTTAACTGCATAGAAAAGCATTTAAACTTGTTTTTTTCTTCTTTAATACTTTTAACCACCTTCCCTTTTTGTTATATATTCTTTTTTATTTTGTCCTCATTTTTTCACTCAGTACATTCTCTGATGGTTAACTCTATTGGACTATATATTTGTGTAAGCATACAGACACACACACAAATAATATATATATATATTGAGTATTCTAACTCTAATCAATAAAGTTGAGTATACATAGGTACAGTATGTTGGCAGAAGAAATTGCCAATTATTGCATTAATTATAATTCTGAACGTGCTTCATTATTTCTGGAGAGCAAGAGATTCTTAGTTAAAACAATGTTTTTAATTTCACAATGTAGGGCTCTTGGAAGTCATATCATAAATATGTTACCTGAATATGAAATTAAATGTAAGTTTTTTCCCAGTTACATCCATGGCACTTTCATGAACCTCTGAATGCATTTGTGTTAATCATTATATAATAAACATATATTAATTCCCTAGTAACATTTACCTATAAAACAATTCAATACTAATGTGCTTCAAATAAACCAAAAAAAAAATAATACATAAAATGAATTCTATTTGTCTTGGTTATTAGTGGTTTTACATTTAAGATCTGTGATCACATTAATACTCCTACATATATATTGCTGAGAACCATAAATCTTATGTATGGTAAAGCATTTCTGCTGATAGGGAGAATAAAATGTAACTGATGTAAAACACTTGAGCAAGCACATTGTTGATTTTAGGTTTATTATACATTTCGTAATTCCAATACATTTTAAAACAGCCATCTTTTTATAAAACCGCTTATTGTATTTTCTACCTATTCAATAGCATTCAAAATCTGCACTCAGACTAACCATTTAAAGGGCAGTTCAGTAAAAGTAATAAATTAAATACATGTATACAAATATATACAAAATAAAAGATGATTTCGATTAAAATGTTGCAACAGAAAAATACTGTGTCTTGTATATAACATTTATGTTGTTAATAGGAATTTAAAATGTATTTTGGGTGATTACTTAAAATATATCAAAATACATCATAAATGCTACGGAATTCAAACTTCTGCTTTTAAAGAAACCCCTTTCAACACTTTGCAGAAAGATTATCAGGTGCTACAAAATCGCATACAGTATAATAGCATAGGTAATTATACCAGATTTTAAATGCAGATTCAAATGCCCACATGTGCAGATAACCTAAGACTCAAGGCTGGGGGGGGGGGTTATTCACTAAAGTCTGAATTGTTGTGTAAAGGTGCTAATTCGCCAGATAAAGACAGTCACAATAGGCTGCTACTGTCGTAGTCGTGTCTTTATAATGAGAATATTGTCGCAATCTTAACGTTAAAGAATTGTTGTGACTTTACAATGGGGAAATTGTAGCGGATTTGCTATGAGAATCTGCTATTTGTGAATTTGACAGTCGTATTCACACCTTAGTGAATAACCCCTCTAGGTGTTTTAGTGTGTATTAACTGTTTGAAGAGTTTTACCTGTCAAAAAATGACCATTGGAGTTTTTTTTTATAATCACAGATATTTAGGTACAAATGTTACATTAGCTGCAACCCAAAAATGCTCAAGTGATTCTATTGCTCTTTTGATTGTAATTTTCAGATGTATTAAAATATATCACCACCACAGAAGAAGTCAAAGATTTTGGACAGCTTTTTATAGTCAAAAAAGGGTGGAATCTATAGTAACTTTTAGTGGTGCTGTTGCCCACAGCAAACCAAACAGGAGAGGTGCAGGTAATAAAAAAAAAAGTGAACTCCTGCTCATTTCTCTTTGGGGTGACTATAAATCTATATATAGATTATTGTTTTCAGGAAAAGAGACCATACGTTTAAGAATCCCCCATCCTGATCAACAACACCGCAGTAGACAGGGTCGGTAGCTTCAAATTTCTGGGAATTCACATAACAAGTAACCTATCATGGTCTCTTAACTCCTTGGGGTCACTTTATAAAGCCCATCAGAGACTTTATCTACTCAGGCAACTCAGAAGAGAATGAGTCTGTAAAAGGATTTTAGTCGACTTCTATAGGTGCTCCATAGAAAGCATACTATCATACTGTATCATAGCCTGGTTTGGAAACTGCAATGCCTTGGACAGAAATGCCCTTCAATGAGTGGTTAAGTTAGCCCAACGCACCATCGGTGTTCAACTTCCATCCATTGAGAATATCTATGCCTGTCGCTGCCTGTCCAGAGTAAGAAACATCATCGCCGGTGAGCAACATTCTAACCATGGACTTTACAACCTTCTCCCATCAGGCAGATGATACAGATGCCTAAAATCCTGTACAGATAGACTAAAGAAGAGCTTTTTCCCTGATTCAATACTCAGGGGGTTATTCACTAAGGTAGGAATTCGACTGTCAAATTCGCAAACAGCGGATTCCCATAGCAAATCTGCTACAATTTCCCCATTGTAAAGTCGCGACAATTTTCCCATAATAAAGTCGGAAAAATTTTCTAATAATAAAGTCGCGACTGTGACAATATACTCATTATAAAGACGCGAATGCGACAGTAGCAGCCTATTGTGACTGTCTTTATCTGGTGAATTCACACCTATACGCAACAATTTGGACTTTAGTCCAAAGCTTAATCTCTCCCTTACTGCTCACTAGCCTACAGTTTCTTCTGTCCCTTCACCCCCCTATTCTAATCCCTATTGCATGTATCATTCATGTATATATGCACATGGTCTATAGTTTAATTTATATATTATTTATATTTATTATCATATATGTCATATTATTACTATATTGGTTTTATTTATCTTGCTAACGCTTCTGAAATTTCACTGACTTGTATGTTCTGTACTTATCCAGTGACAAATAAATCTAATCTAATCTAATCTAAAGGGGGTGGGAGGAAATAGTTACCAATTGGTCTTTATGCTCCAGCACTGAGCTTTCTTCTTGTCTTGACAATTGCTTTGATCTCTTTCATTTCCACTTCCTGTGTGTTTAAGTGAATAGAGAAAGCACAGTAACACTTTTACATGGCTGTTACATCATAACTGCTGTTAAATGAACTTTAAATAAATCATACTGTTGACCTGGTTTAAAGAATATTAGAAAGTAAATGTCAAGCTGCATATAAATGTAAGGGGCTACAAAAAATCAGCAAGTTTGATTTTAAGGAATTTTAAGAAATTAAGGGGCTTATTCATCAAATTGCAAATTTGATAGTCAAAGTGGATTTGTGTTACTTTGGGCTGTTGTGCTCCAATACATGTGAACATTAATTCATGAGTGGTCTGTTGAACAGTAGTGAACATGTAGTAATACAAATTCGATCAAGGAAAGCGAAGTGACATCATCTTTACAATGTTGCCATAATACAACTGTGCAGAACTTTATGAATAAACCTCTAAAGTTTTAGGGGCACCTGTGATAGAAATGGCTGATGGCCTTACATATCATGTAATTAACACTCTGCTAATCCACCATGGACAAAATGGCACAGTGTAGTTGCAACGATACCATTTTCATCTTTGCAAAATGTACCATCTTTTGTTAACCAATTTTAGCTTGGATCTTTTTGCCACTTTAGCTACTACAAATTTATTTCCCTTTCCAATATCGTTTTTAATAAAATCACACCAAAATGACAAGAAGTATAGATTCAAATTATTCTACTGAAAAGCAACTACACAATTGCCAGGGTAAATGAACCTAATGCTGGATATAGATATATAGATGCATGGTTGCATTGTAGCCAACTTCACCAGATATTTGCAGATCCAAACATTTAAATCAATCTTTAGGGCAGAGATTTGCAGTTTGCCAGTGAGCGCACACAAGTGTCATTGGTAGTCTTAGGTGAATTAAGTGTTCTGACTGAAAAAGGCTTTGGTTGACTTCCTTATCAAAGTCTGAAATTATCAATTTATCTGAGGCTAACCAAAAATTGACAAAACTTTTGGAAAATGCCCCACATTTTCCTACTTTAGAGGGATAACCAATGGAAGTTAAGGGATGACACACTTAGCTCATTTGTTACATGTTATGAATGTACGCCAACAGACTTGGGGGGGGAATTCACCATTGAGCGAAGTGAGCTCCGAAGCCTTCGGCTCACTTCGCACATGGTGTTATGCGCTCGCTCATGTCCTGCACGCGGACATCAGTGAACGCTTTAAAAGGATTCCAGTCTCGTGAGTCAACTCTTTTGCTCTCGCCGAGACTGGAATTCCATTAAAGCGCTCGCTGATGTCCGTGTGCAGGACATCAGCATGCGCATAATACCATTTGCGAAGTGAGCCGAAGGCTTTGGAGCTCACTTCGCTGAATGGTGAAATCCCCCCTTAGACTACTTTTCTAAAAGTTTTTTTACTGCATGAAAAGTCACCAAAGGAGGTAAGAAGTGCCTAGAAAAGGTGCCATGACATTGGCTCTGATGGATTTTTTAAAACAATTTGGGACAGTTTGTAGTTTCAAAATTTCTATCCACTGGTTTAACACAGGGGGTAAAATGTAAGTCATTTCACTCAATACTAACCCTAATTTAAACAGCAAACAGACACATTGTTCCACAAAAGTACATTTTTTTCAGGTTCTATCTTTGTACTTTTATTCTTGTAATTGCAAGTAAGTCCACACCGTGCTGTAAAACTCTTTGTCTAAAGTCTGAATTGTTGCGTATAGGTGCGAATTCGATAAAGACAGTCGCAATAGGCTGCTACTGTCACAGTCGCGTCTTTATAATGAGAATATTGTCGCAGTCGCGACTTTATTATGGACAAATTGTTGCGACTTTATTATGGGAAAATTGTCGCCACTTTACAATCTGGAAATTGTAGCAGATTTACTATGGGAATCCGCTGTTTGCGAATTCGACAGTCGAATTCCCACCTTTGTGAATAACCCCCATTTGATGGGAATTTTATGTTATATCTTTGAAAAGTTGCTGCTCTGCACTTTATTGAACTTGTATTATAGTCTGTTATTTATGACGCTCTTATATCACCTACACCTGGCATAGTTCCTGTTCTGAAGAGATAAATTACCCAGCTGCTAAACTTTTGACTTCCTTTGGGAAACAACTGCAGGTCTTTAAAGAAAGGTAAGGTTACATTTTCAGAAGCCTATCCTCCTGATGCACGAAGCTGCAGTTATAGCAAAGTTGCACAAGAAGCACTCCAGGCTTTGGGGGATAGTTATAAAAGTTGAAAAGCATTTTGACCATTTAAGGCTGAAGAAAAAGTTTTTTCTTCTATTAATATGCCGGTATCTCCTACTTAAAAAAAAGCTTTTATTGTAATGTCAAATGTCACTTTTTGATACATATTTTTTACATCAAAATGTTGTTTTAGATTCTGCATAAATCAGCAGAAACCTTTTTTTAAATATCCCCATAAGAATCAGCTGGAATATGCTTATTTATATATATATAAGCAGTTACAGGCACACGCTATAGGCAGTTATTTTAAGCAATTTCAGTTTTGCTGAAATAAATTATACCATATTTGTGTGCATATTGTTTGAAAACTTATAAATAAATAAAAAGGAAATTTATTGAATCAGCATCATATTCATCAAATTAAACTAACATTTATATTTTGCATATACTGCTTTTTGGTCAAGGTTCCTATCTGCAATTTTCTATAATCTTCTGGAGTGATAAAGTCATAAGCAATGTCTGTCATAACAGCCCAAGCACTGAAATGTCATTTATTTTTTTGTTAATGTGTGAGTACTTCCTTTGAACCCTTTATTGCAAAACGAATAATTAAAACAAGGGCTTGATTGGTTGCTATGTGCAACTTTGCACTTACTTTGCTTATAGTGCCACTTTATGCATCACCCATCACTGTGGCAAAAATCAGGTCTTCACACAAATAATCACATCCCAAAAAATTACTGCATGCTTATTTATATAAAGGATGTCATAGAGACTGCACTATGATAATGAAACAAAAAAATCTTTCTTGCATTACAATGGCTTATATATAACAAAAAAAACAAAAAGAGGGAAAACTAAAACAAATGGAAAATGCACAAAAACAACAATTTGGACATTTTTAATTACACTAATTAAAGTGTTATGAGTTAAGATGTTTCTATTACTGACATTAAGTGGACTAATTCTGACAATCACTATGCATAGGGCACAGACATTTAAAATGTGTTTTATGTGATTTATGTGTTTTCTGATGAAATTATGTTTTGTGATCTAGGGGAAAACAATTGTAACTTGGACTACTGACCTAGTGAGTCATAGACAAAGATCAGCAATAAATCTCCTGTTCCTTGGACTTCACTCTCCACCCACTGTTCATTTCTACCCAAGGCAGTCACAAATACCCAGAAGCATGAGTCTATGATACATTTGCAGGCGGTCAGTCTCTTCAGAAAAAGGACAATAAATCAGTCAATGTAGGGTAGTAGTTAAAATGGCACACAATCTGAAGCAAACCATTAAAACATGAACTAGGATCAATCCAACAAAGATATTTAGTCTGGAGGAGAGCAAATAGGAGATCAATGAGAACCACAGAAAGATTTACAAAGCTATGTTATCTCTCAGCTGTAGCCATTACTAAAGCTTATGCAGCTGGGAGTTGTAGTGCAGTCACTGCTGCAGTTCAAGACCATTGGATGGTGGCATCTCTTGCCAATAAATAACTATATGCACTACATCTTTCAAAAGATGGATTCACTAAATTGGGGTAGATTTCAGCTTCCTCATGGGTTAACAAAAGTCTAACTTCTCTATTAAGTCAAACCACCACTGGAGGACACTGGAAACTGGGCAGTAAAGCAGAAATAGCCAGTGGAAGGAGCATAAGTAGTTAAAGAGCCCAAAACAAGAGCAATGGAAGGCAATGAGGGGAAGTGGTGTATAACAATGGCAGGCACTGAGGGGAAGTGGTGTATAACAATGGAAGGCAATGAGGGGAAGTGGTGTATAACAATGGAAGGCAATGAGGGGAAGTGGTGTATAACAATGGAAGGCACTGAGGGGAAGTGGTGTATAACAATGGCAGGCAATGGGGGAAGTGGTGTATAACAATGGTAGTCACTGAGGGGAAGTGGTGTTTAACAATGGCAGTCACTGAGGGGAAGTGGTGTATAACAATGGAAGGCAATGAGGGGAAGTGGTGTATAACAAT
>WMED01005677.1:5116-19237 GCA_019650415.1 Pipa parva
CCAGGCAGGCGGCGCCCCTAGCATTTGCCTACTCTGCCTAATGGCAGAGCCGGCACTGGACCCATCATACCTACATGCCAGTAACATTCCAGGACATGAGAATTGCCTGATAAATGCATGAATTTGCAAAAAATTCACCCCTTCCCCATCTTCACTTATTTAGCAAAGATCAATATTTTCTATGATGTGGCAAATTCACTAACAGTGACATTACACTGACTCAGTATTTACATACCACTTGCAAATGCTTCAACAATTCAAGTATTCATGTGTTGAAGTGACAACGACCCAAAGAAAACTTGTGTAAATGAGGCTTAGAAAACATCAGTCAAGTGCAAATAGTTGTTGCAATGTATGTGACTATTCTCTGGCGACAACACTTGCAAACACAAAGCAACAAAACGGTGGCATTGCCCTTTTTAATAATCACTCATACCTATTGCAATATGCTGTCAATAATGCAGAAAAATAGTCATGGTAGCATTGTGTCTTTTAAACAGATCCACGAGAAGATGACATTACTTGGGTACAATATGCCAACCAATGTGCTTTCAGCTTATCTACACACTATCGCTATGACAATTACACTAATTTTTCTTGTAGTGTAATGAATTCACTTCAGGAGGTGAATTATCTCTTTGATAAATATGGCCCTTGCAAGCGTTATAACACATTGCCATCAGTTTCTTCAAGGACTGTTACTGTGTGTCACTGAAAGAAGAAACAACGAGGTTTACTACAATGTCACATGCTTTGACAGTATTTACCAGAGTCATCCGCAATTCTCAAGCACTGAAATGGATATTGATCTGTGATTTAGTATTAGGAAGGCAGCAGTACTGGAGCTGGCAAAGCTGGGAAATCGTTCACTAAAGAATATTATTATTAATGGCAGTATAGCTAGAGAAGATTTTTATTGGTGAAATGTACTACAGACCGCTCTCGGTCTTTCCGCGTTTAACGCGCAAGATCTTGCCTTGTTCCTGTGAGATTACCGTGCGACTTTTTTGATCTCAATTTTTCGATGGAAAGGAAGCCATACTTTATATTAGTGTAAAGATTAAGATCAAGATCGAAAAACTTGCGCAGTAATCTTGCGGGAGCAACGCAAAATCTTGCGCGTTAAACTCGGAAAGACAGACTTTAATAAGTTTTGCCCTAAAAAAAAAAATATATATATTTTTTCTTTTAAGAAACATAATAAAAGTGCACTAGTTTGGAGGTTGCCACGTATTTTCAGTGGTTGACACCAGGGGCACTCTTGCTTCTACTGTGTTTCCCCGAAAGTAAGACAGTGTCTTACATTCTTTTTACCCCCAAAAGTCTCACTATGTCTTACTTTCGGGGTATGTCTTATATTGGAAAAAAAATTTTGATTTTTGTTTTAACCATAAAATTAACATTTATTAACAACCTGAACAGTATGGTATTCACCAAAAAACAGTTTTATAAAAGCAAGTGCCAAGAGTTACAGCCCCATACAGTATCCCACACAGCCTTTCATAGGGTTGCAGCCCCATACAATATCCCACAGCAATCGCAGCAAGTCTCAATGAACCGTATGGGGACTTGCTGCGATTGCGCCGTAAGTGTACCGCAAGTTAAGGAAACTTTACATGGTGCATTTTGTGAATTGCTTACTTAGTACCGTAATGGAGATCGGATCAATTCCTCTGCTGTGCTGGGTAGAGGTGTGGCTTCTTTTTCCTCAAGCAGGAGCCGCTGGGCCAATCAGTATAGTTTACTATGTCTTACTTTCGGGGTACGTCTTACATTAGCCCACCCCTCTAAAACCCCCACTACGTCTTACTATCGGGGGTGTCTTACTATCGGGGAAACACGGTAATTACAACACTGTTGGAAACTTAGCAACACCCCTGCTTAAGCTTCAAATGACAAATTGTGGATGAAAGAAGCAGAGTGGGAAATTTACCTTAAGGTGCTGCAGCTGTCTTCGGTCATCCTCTAGTTGGCGCCTTTTGTTTTCGATTTCCACCTGGCGCCTTCGTTTCTCCTAACAAAAAGTGACAAGGTCAGCTGAAGCTTTATGGGTAGAAATGTTTACAGCAAACAAAGATAGGGAAGTATTTGTTGCAGACCACCTGGGGAATAGCAAACCATTACACGATTTAATTAATATCAATGACAAAATAAGCATACACAGACTAGAGTGCTCCATTTCAGGATCTTCAAATGAAAACAGCGCTTCGCTAACTAGATCATCAGCAAAAATGGACGTATTTTAAATATGCCTTAAACTCGGCCCACATAATAAACCCGTGGCCTAACGTACACAGAAAAAGAGAAAACAGTTCCGATTTGTGGGAAGGAACAGAAAACTAGTTTAGAAACTACAGAAAGTGCAGTGAGACTAGATAAATTGTAATGTAGTAGAAAAATGCTAAAGGAGCTAATAGGAACATTTACTATGTGAAGTGTTCTACTGTGCATAACTCTCAGGCAAACGCATTTAGAGGTTTATTTTACTTTATCTCATCTAAACATAATGAGATCAATACTTACTTAAGTTAACATGAACATTGACATTTATTAAAGTAGCTGTTCACCGTAGAATTTTTCATAGGTAGACAATGTTTTTTTAAAAGCAAATCTAAATAAAAAACAGCTTTAAATATACACTTAAAGCCCTAAATGTTCATTTCTTCTAGGGGTGATTCAGAAGGGGAGAGTTAAATACTTTACAGATTTGTTTCTTCCAGTGCTGCACATGCAGGAGACTTGTCACAACACCAACTGTTTGTTTCTTCTCCACGCACACTGCCCCTTTCGCTTGAAAACCGGATTTCAGAGCAAAAGCAGAAGCAGTATTACATCAGAATCTTGCTTCTGCGCTTGCTTTGTTTACCGATTTTCAAGACGAAGCAGAAATTAATTTGGTGTCATAAAATTAGTCCTAGTGACTATCCTGTCTGCGCACTCAGGAGGACCTCTTTCTGGTCTGCTTCTAGATCAGCTGAACTTACTTCTATGTTTCTGGTTACTGTGCATGGCACAGGGTGCAGAGGATGTATGTGTGTTCCCTTAAATCATATAGGTGAAACCTTTTAATGTCCATCCCTGCTATGTAATAATATAAGGAATCTGATTGGAGGAGCTATAATGTCAGTCATCATTTAGCCCCGCCCAACCCAACTTGGGAAAGAAAAGTCAGGCTGACAGGGAAGATGACAGAGAGAAACACTGTATAAAGCTACATTTTTTTAAAATACATTTATATTTACAAAACATTTATTTCATTAGTACAACCTAAATTAGTATTAGTGTTTTGAAGTGACAGGGACACTTTAAGACAGTTAGAGTATTGAGTATTAAGAGTACCTATCGCAAACATTATGACACAGGATCCTTTTTCCTTTTATGTACAGAAGGTTCATGTATACTTACCGCAATGACTTGTAGCCTATCTTGCTGGCTTTGCGAGTCATTGATCCTATAAAATAGAAAGATAAAATGTATGTATGTATTTATATATATATACACCGGTATGTTTGTTTTAACTACAGAAATCTCACAACAAACTGAAAAAAAAACAGATCCCCACATGTAATTAGTTGTGTAGGCAAAAACACAAGCAAATACTCTTCAATTCATAAACCAAAATTAGACAAAATGAAAGCATTTTTGGTTCAAATGAATTCTCAACAAATTATATTCTGCTAATGATACATTTGGAGAGGTGACCTGGGGACGTCTTCCTTTTAACTAATAATTATTCCCTGCCCCCTTGGGGTTTACTCTTTGCAAAACTGATTAACGGGGTTACTCAACAAAGTCCAAACTGTCGCATAAATGCCCGTATTCACGTCCATTCGCGACTTCTCCAACTCCGATTAGTCAACAATCTCTGCGATGTGACGAATTCACAAATAATTGTAATGCTTACTCCAGTCGCGGACTTGCAGAGCTCTTTGCATCAATTTGCATCTGTGTACACAGGCAATTCAGATATTCAGCATGCGACAGAGTCAGTCAAAGGAGCGTATTCTGCAAGGCATAATGCTCCGAATTCACCTGTTTGCCTTCACCAGATCAGAGTGGTGAATTGAGAGGTTTGATGGAAGGGCTCCAGTGTTGTGTAAGGCGACTATTCATTCAAAACTAACAATGGCGACTGCGACTAAATTAGTCTACTACTAAACATGTACTAGGCACGAAGTGACATATAAAAATAACCATTTTTCACTTATATACAGTTAGCTGGATATGATGAGACTGACGTCACTGCCCTTCACTGGAGGAATGCGCCTCATTTTGCATGACTTCTCATCCTACTATAGTACGACTATGACACACAATGCATCCGACCGCGTCTGTTGCTCTCCGTTGCTTCATGAATAAGGAGAAGTGAATTTGCGACTTCCTAATCATATTGATGTGAACAGATACGGAGACACTATGCAAGGCGAATTCAGACTTTAATGAATGACCCCCTGTGAGCATTGAGCAACACAACATTCCACTGGCCAGAATATTCAGAGAGCCAGAAACACAGGAACAATCCATATGTTTACCCTAATCTGCCAGGGAAACATGGCATAATTACTCTTAACATCAGCGTATTTACATCCAAACACCAGCAACTCATACATTTACACATAAAAGGGCAGAATTCTTGTAAACAAAACACAGACTTATGGGTAAAAATCAAGTTAGCGTGAAAAATCATACATTTACACAAATTACTGTTCTGCAGCTTCTTAGTAATTTGATCCTAACGGCACAACGTTGCAACCTTTAACATGGTTTGAATTAGCCAAAAATGAGATTACAGCACATTCATATCAGAAGACATCAGGCTGACTGCACAGTGTACATCACACAAAATGTATTTTGTATGAGAAGGGTTGGACTTGATGGACCTTTAATTTCAGTCCAAATTACTATCTTACTATGTATGTTTCCCCTTTCAAAGCCCCCTGACAAGTGACTAGTGTGCACTAAACATCTCTTTCCTTAGCCACATGATGCTAATCTTCTGACTCTAGCCCATTTTTCTAAATTGTTTTCTTTTAGTCTTATGACTAAGTTTACTCTGTTTTTTTTTCTGTCATATGACAGGGACAATCAGAGAAAAAGAAATAATAAAAAACAGAACCAAAAAAAAAAAAAGCCTAGAGAGAATGCCAGGAAAGCAGCAGAAAAAAAAGGGAACGATGAACTAGAAATTTTCTATATGGAGCAGACAGTGATAACCACAGCACAAGCCACAGTTACAATGCAGACCTGAACAGGATAACGCATTCAAGTCAACCTCTCAGTCTGACTTCTGTTATCCTGCAGAGAAACATGCTGTTTACACAGACAGTTAATATGAATGGCAAATAATCCCATTATATCATCTTATTTTATGTAGGGGACAATTATTTGTTAAGATCATATATCAGGGGCTGGATCTTAATTTAAATTACATCACACGTAAAAATGTATGGAATTTAAGCACAGGCTGGCGGCTAAAAACATAACTTGAAGGTACATAAGGCCCCTGAGAAATGAAAGAAATGCTTACTATGCGCATTCATTCTTAGCACAGCCACATTTGGAGGATTCATAGTTGCCAGACTATTTGTATCCGATGAACTTGCATCATATGAGGAGGCATTCTCTATATTTTTAACAGCACATAGATTTCTATTCATGATGCTGTACTTGGGAAGGTCTAGAAAAATGCCCTGGTCATTGAAAGTATGCAGCAACCAGGCCAATGTAATAATACACATATTGTTCACTATACTATAATTTACTCTACTGTACTTTACTGTTTACTTCAAAATAAATGTGGAATTAATGCCACTAAGTTCAGTACATTTTGCCAACATAATTCTGACTTGTTCTGTGTTGGGGCTGCTGAACATGGCTGGAAGAAGCCATTTGCTTGTTAATTTTTATATCGGGGTAGATCTACAGGGTTCTTTTTCAAACAAATGCATTTTTCCCTTTAAGTTACTGTATTTTTCAATAAGACGCACCTAGGATTTTAAGGAGGAAAATAAGAAAAAAAGAATTTTGAACCAAATGGTGTGCTAAAATATTGAATAAAATATACCACCCCTCCCCTGCCTGCCCTCCTTCCCCTTCCTGCAATTCCTCCCCTGCCTGCCCTCCTTCTCCTTCCTGCAATCCCTCCCCTGCCTGTCCTCCTGCCCTCTCTCCCCTGCCTGCCCTCCCTCCCCTGCCTGCTTCCCTTTTGACTTTACTCCAGCATTGCAGCGAGTTGCCTCCTGTCAGAGTTTCTCCACACTGAGCTAAGAAGAGTGCAAAAGTACTCCTTGGTGCCTTCAGCTCTTATTGGCATCTGCCAAATCCATGGCAAATAGAGCCAAAGACACCAAGGAGCATCGCCACACTCAACTTAGATCAGTGTGGAGAAGTGCTGACAGGAGACGGATCGCTGGAACACTGGTGGAAGGTGACTACTGTGAATTTTCTTCAGCTTATGTGGGGTGAAGAGAGCTGGTGTACCAGCACCCCCACGCCAACCCCGGCAATAGCAGAAGAAAAGGAGCATTTGCTCCATAAGATGCATGGGCAACTTTTGGGGGGAAAATACGGTATGTGTATTAGCAACAGCCAAGAGGTGTCAGATTGACCTTCTTCAAAAAGTAAGGGTCTTCAAAGACAAGTTTCTGGAGGGAGTGTAATGGAATGGGATAAGCAGTTCAACAGTCTTGGATGAACCTGGACAAATGATTTCAGTTACAAGCGGGGGAAGACAAAGGTTTTAAACAGACTAGAAAAATGTACAATTACTCCTAAATCAAGTGCAGAAATGTAAATGTAAAAAAAAGAGCAGAATCAAACAAAACAAGGGTGCACAATGGATTATAATTGATCAGCAAGTACCTTCAAACACATGAAAAAATTGTAGACTTATTCCCCAACTGTATCATTATCAGATCAGTACATTAAAATAACAGTGATACAACCAGTGGTGTAACTAGAAAGCAAGTGGCTCTACTTCCTTTGCTTTCCAGTGCAAACATTTCTGCCCTGAATTACTACTCTTAATAGAACCACTTCTACTCAGTCACATGATTTAATCCCAGTGTGTGCTAGCCATACATTACAGCAGTTTATATTTATATTCTGCTGTAAGACACAGTTCTTTGTGCCTAATGGAGCACTTCTTCTTCCACACTCCACAGGACACAGTGGTGGAGTTGGACTTCTCCTTGCCTTCCACTGTCGCTTCAAATGCATCAACATTCCTCCCTGATTCTCATTTTCTTCCTTTGAGGTTCATTCTGTCCAACTTTTCTATCCACTAACTTTACGAGTTGCTGTCACATACAGGCCACCCTTTGCCTCTTCGCCTGCAACCTTTCTCTCAGACTTTGAGTCCTGGCTCTCCTTCTTTTATAAAATTATAGTCCTGCGCTAATTATGGGGGACTTTAACTGCCATATTTGATCACCCCCTCTGTCATGCCTCTCTCTCTGCTCTTAATATCTGTCCTTTCCCTCCTTCCAATCAACACCATGTAAACTTCTCAGTCTCACACTTTCCTCTTCCACCTCCTCTAACCCCCAAAGCCTTTAGTAGCAATACACATGCTGTCGACCTGCAGACTTTGTCCTCTGCCCTCAGCTCCATACTCTCCACATTCATCCCCTCCTCTGATCCAGATGCTTTTGCTACTTCCCATTACTCAATCGTATCTACTGTTGTTGATTCAATTACCCCCTTGCAGCCTCGTCCTACTCGCAACTATAATCCTCGACCCTAGCTAATTGCAGAAAGCTGACTAGATCCCGCACGTGTAGAGCAGAACGTCTGGGGAGGAAATCCCATTCACATGCAGATTTTCTGCATTACAAGTTTCTACTTTCATGCCTGAACTCCTCTCTCTCCCAAGCCAAACAAATCTGTTACAGCACTTTCATGAACCAAAACAAATACCTGTCTCATGTTTTCTATATTCAATACCCTTCTATACCTCTCCCCCTCAGATACACTAACCCCATTTCACTCCCCCAAGACTTTTCAATATTCTTCAGAAGCAAAGTAGATAGTATCCACAACAGACTGCTATTTCTTCTGACAACAAACCTGAGTTTCTGAATTCCTTTCTTCCTGTTACCCAATCTGCAGTTTCTCATCCTCTCTTATCCTCTCCTGTCACAATGTGCTTGCTTCACCCCATGCCTTCTTTTTTCCTTAAGCACTGCTCTTCTGCCCTTGTACTAGCCTTAATGCACCCATTCAACTTTTCCCTGTTCTCTGGAATATTTCCTTCTTTATTTAAACAGGCCTGCATAAAACCCATCCTTAAAAAAGCTTCACTAGACCCTCAATTCCTCACTAACATCCTATCTCTCTCTTGCCTATAGCTTCTAAACTTCTGGTACATCTGGTCTTCACCTGCCTTACTAACTGCATGCCCATCATCTCCTGGACCCTTTGCACTCTAGTTTTCAGCCAGGGCACTCTGTGGAGACTTCTCTGTGCAAACTTGCAAATGATCTCCAGATTGCCAAAGCCAAGGGACACTTTCTTATCCTCCTGGACCATGCATTTGATACTGTTGATCACTCCCTTCTTACTCAGATTCTCCATATGCTAATCAAGCTCCATCTTGGCTTGCCTCTTTCCTTTTTGTTTGCCCCTTCTTTGTCTCCCATGCTAATGACACTTCCACAGGACTCTGTCCTTGGTCCCCTCCTGTTCTCTCTGTACACTCTTTCCCTGGGTGACATCATTAGCTCATTTGGTCTTAAATACCACCTGTATGCAGAAGACACTCAAATTATCCGCCCCTATTCTAACAAAACTCAAATCTTTGAATATCTCCTGGCTATCTCCTCTTGGAGGAGATACTGTCTCAAACTAAATCTTGATAAACAAGATTGATTTATTCTATTTTCTTAATAGCATCTATAGGCAAATGAACTGACACTATATGTTACTGCACTTGTTACCCTCCTATCTGTAAGTCTTCCTATTATTTAGATTGTTAGCTCTATGGTGCAGGGACCTCCATCCTCTTATTTCAATCATGGCCTGGCACTTAGAGTGATGTATATTCATGAATATATGCTTGTAATTTACTTCACTTGTTCTTTGTTAAGCACTTTTCCCATGTCTTTATTATAATAGTATTGTTGAATTGTACAGCGCTACATGTGTAACCCTGTGGTACTGTATAAATAGAAATATACATACTTACATTGGGCCCCCTCTTGAGTCCCATGTGCAGTCATAACTGCAACAATCCCTTTAGTTATTATACACCTCAATAAAACCAAAATATTAGCCTGAAAACGTATTATCTGTTGTGCATTGTAAGTTAAAAATGCATTGTAAACTATACTGCTATGACATTGTTGCATGATGTCGCACCTGTACAGTGATTAGAGTATTCATTTGTGGAATCAGTCATTAATTGTAATTTTTAATTAGAGTTGCTCAGGCTGATGAAGAACAGAAGGATTTAAACCTTAGCTTCTCTGGCTGATTAGAACTCTCATAACTGCTAGGATGCCGTCAGTTGTGGTTGAACAATAGCTTTAAAGCACTAGGGTCTGATATACCTCATAAAAATAGAATTATCTTCCTGACATCTGTACAGAAACATAACACCAAATTACCCAACACCAGCTTATACTGACCACAGGCACACCAACATAAACTGACCACAGGCACACCAACATAAACTTTTACTACTAACAAAATTTTGTCTGTGTAGTCCATCATATATAGAGTTATGAGATTCATGACCTTTATATCAAAATCTAGATCTCAAAAAAATCTCACGAGAACAACGTGAGATTTCTCTCTGTAAACTCGGAAAGACCCAGAGTGTTCTTTCCGAGTTTAATAACTTTCGATACCTATTATCATAGGATAACATTAGCATTATAAATACTAGTGTAAAATTGTGCAGAATGAACCTAAATTGTACATTCTTGCCTCAATATACATGCCACTATGTAATGTAATGTATGTATGTATTTATTGCATTGATATGATTCATGGTTGGAATTATGCAAAGTATTTATAAACACTTCAGACTTTATTATACGGTTTTCCATATTCACAAGTCACTGGGTGCGCATTCAGAATATAAGCAAAGGAAATTTGTACTGAGTCTATAGATAGTATTGTACCATGCAACATGAATTATTTATCACAAGAAAATACTAATACAGTTAAAAGGGAGCAAGGTCAGAGCCTGTAAACACAGAATAGGAAGTATATCTGGTAGCAAAGCTAAAAGATTATATTCAGGAGTTTGTTGTGAGATTAATATCATAAGTAGTAGTCAGTACAGTTTTCTTAAATGCAGGAAGTAAGTGGAGTGGGTGAGTTGTATATTGTATTTGTATTTATTCTGTTTTTTATATAGCGCTACTTTATTACGCAGCACTTTACAGAGATTTGTCAGTCACTTCAGTTCCTGCCCCATGGAGCTTACAATCTAGTTTCCCTATTCAGTCACACACACACAGATGTATGTGTTTGGATTGTGGGAGGAAACCCAAGCAGTTGCGGGGATAATATACAAACTCCATGCAGATGAAGTCCGGCTTAAAAACAGTAAAATAAATACTTGAAAATGCAACAAAATACTTCTTTTTCAACAAGCCCAACTTGTTCCCATACAGTGGCCTTCAGTAATTATTTCTAGGAAGGTTCATAAAACATGCTATTCCTCAGAATAGCTTGTATAGATAGATGCACTCAAACTGGTCATGCAGGTATTGATTTGTTCAGCATCGATCATCCAGTCTGATTGCTTTTATTACCTGAGACTAGCACATTGCTAAAACATTTTTCAGCAATTTTTTTTTTTTTGCAGAGTAACAATCAATTTTTTTTTTTGCATTGTTCAATTAAAGCAATCATGGTTGAACAAATCAATAATTCTATGGCCATCCTTAAAGGTATTTATAAAATGCGATTAGCAAAATTGTTTGGTTGTTTATAAATAGAGACAAGTGGTATATAGGTGAAACCTTTCAGGGGCTAATTCACCATTGTGCATAGTGAGCTGCGAAGCCTTCAGCTCACTTCGCACGCGGACATCAGCGAACGCATTAAAGGGGTTCCCCTCCCGGCGAGGAGACTTGAGTGTTCTCGCCGAGACTGAAATTCCTTTAATGCGCTCGCTGATGTCCGCGTGCAGGACATCAGCGGGCGCATAACACCATGTGCGAAGTGAGCTGAATGCTTCGCAGCTCACTACGCACAATGGTGAATTAGCCTTACTTAATGTCCATCCCTGCTATATAATGATATAAGGAATCTGATTGGAGGAGCTATAATGTCAATCATCATTTAGCCCCGCTCAACCCAACGGGAAAGAAAAGACAGGCTGACAGAGAAGATGACAGAGAGAAACGCTGTATAAAGATACATTTTTTAAAATACATATATATTTACAAAAAGGTTTATTTCATTAGTACAACCTATATTAGCATTCATTTTGAGGTGACAGGCGCACTTTAAGTAAATTTGACATCCCTTTCTATGTCACACAATCCCTAGTTCATGGTTTCACTTGGTTGCAGTTGTTATTGTCACTTTTAAAGGAACAGTCGGGTTATGCCACATCAGAGCCCTGTCACCAACCCCCTACTTTTTCACTTTAATCCGGCGAATTCTGAGCAGTACTCCTTGCTGAATTCGCTACTTCAACAGACTCTAAGTGATCCAAAGAGCTCTGTAGGTAAGTCCGCAACTGTGGTAAATTTGATATACTCACAATGCAGAGTTTAATGAATGTGCAAATGCGGGGAAGTGGGGTATGAATATGAATTTATGAATAAGCCCTGATACGTACAAAAAATGGTATAATGAAAATAGTCAGCGCTGTGTACACATGAGTTCCACAATGATATTTCCGAAAAAATACATGAAATTTTTATATTTTACATTTTTTCTTATCAGTTGGCGCAATTTGAAATGTAAGTCAAAAAGTATTATAAAAGTTTAATAAATTAACATTTTGTAGCGGTATAAAATTATACGGGGCAAAATTGCTAAATGTCAGTAAATTTACTGAAGTTCATAAAAACAATTCCAAATTTACAGTAAGAAAAAAGCCCAAATCAGTAAAAATGCTGAGAATTTCTTAGAAATAGAAAATGCGCCTTATAGTCCGGTGCGCCTTATAGTCCGGTGCGCCTTATAGTGCGGTGCGCCTTATAGAAGGCGCGGTGCGCCTTACAGTCCGGTGCGCCTTATAGTCCAGTGCGCCTTATATATGAACCCGACGTAAGTTGAATAAAACTTATAGTCCGGAAAATACGGTATTTCACAATGGGTATAATTAATTATTGGATGTGGGGATCCATAGTTAATCTTTACAAGAAGCTTTATACAAAACATTCAAATGTTTAATGTGAGTCAATGAAATAGTTGTATTGGGAAGGAAATTTTGCCCATCCCTTTAACAAGATACCAGTCATGTGAAACAAATGTGCTGTAACCCCCTGCAGAAAGCAGTACCGGGTGAAAGAGAATTCTCACTGAGATCCAGTCACTCAGCAAATGGTTGGTTATTGGGATCATACGTTTCCAACACTGTCACTCTTGTTTGTAGCCATTCCCTAAGATTTGAAAAGAATCAAGCTATTGTGTTGCTTGTCTGCTTTACAGAATGTTGTGTGATAATCAAGTCAATCTGCCCAGATCTGCACAATCAGGCATTCATCAAAATACCCCATAATGTTCCTTTCAAAGATAGCTTAAGTATTTAGGCTACCAAGCACGGCAGTTAAAAGAAAATACAAATTGTCAGAAACGCACACTTTCTAATAGCTTTAGTGTGCCTGATTCATTTGTAAACTTTATTCACTAACTGCTAACGGTAAGAGTTGCAGACTTTGCCATGAAGACTTATTTTCTCCCTGATAACAGCTTGCAGCAACTTCATACTTCTTTCTGCATAAGGTTGACTGCATCATTTCATTTTCATGTAATATATTCAATCAGCTGAAAACACATTAAAGCACATACAACTAAGGCCTCTGGGCACAATTATGACCTGATGACAGACATCTTTTTGTACTATGTAATTTACACAATACAAATAGATACACAATGAGGCCTGTGTGCCCGTTTTATGGAAATTAGGCAAAGGGGAAAAAATATCAGCAGGAAGCTAATTATCAAGAGTGGACAAAGTGACGAAATGGAGGCTACAAGGCATAGTGTTAAGGCATTGTAACCTCTCACAACCCAGGCTGGTAGTCAATAACCAAGGGCCTATTGCTTAGCGTCTATAATACCTCTATTACCCAGATAGTTTATAAAGTTATCCTTACTTTTAATAAAACAGGGTTTGTCATCTCTGCAATTGTTTCATTCAAAAATGCAGGGGAAAGATGGTTAGTTAATTATTATACCTGTACGCGCTATAGTCATTACTTTCAGTGGCTTTTCGCAATGCATATTCTCGGCGTTTTCTCGTGGCACGCCTTTTTAAAAAAATGACGCGCACCTATACGGCAATATGACCCTGGCCTTGGATATAAAGTGCAACAACATGATAAGGTGAAACTATTACACATGTATTCAAACCAAAGCAATTGCATTGTTTGCATCCTAATTTAAAGGAACAATAAAGCATACATCTATGTTGTCATATATTATTGTTTTGTTTTTTACACTTTCCCACTCTAATAGAGTATTTTAGGCTAGATTATTGCAATGTCTTTGTAGATCATAAAGAAGCTATGGATGGTGGATGGCTAGTGGTTGCATGGTACATCCTATTTGCCTCTCATAGATTTTCAAGACATCTAAACAAATTCTAAGCTTTAAGGCTGAGTTTTTACTAGTGAAAATCAGCCTTGCCACACAAATAAACCTGTAACGTTTCATTCTGGATTATGCTGCAATTTACTGTTGTCTTTCCCACAGTTAGTACAGTTTTTCTTTTATTTTAAAAAAAACAAAACAGTTTTTCCATGAAATATTTTTGGAAAACATTTTACAGCACATTCCCATCTCTCTATTACACTTTGAATCAATCATTTGAAATGTATGGGAATGTTGATTTGCATGGTCAGTACAAAATTAATTGAAGTAGGACATACCAAGAATGACTGAGGCATACTGCAAACTGATAGTACTAAATTGCTTTTAAAATGGATGCAT
>WMED01005678.1:7816-19236 GCA_019650415.1 Pipa parva
ATATATATATATATATACACATACATATACATACACACACACACACACACATGCATAGCATCTCAATTATAACAATATACAATGTAGCAGTCAGTATTAAAATCTCTCTGATTATTATATCATTATAGCATTTTATAACATTTTTGCATAGTACTATGAATTCCTTGAATAAAAATAGCATTTACTGATTTACAACCTGAACCACTGTCATTATTTACTACACAAAAGATTGTTTTTAAATTTGTTTAGTAGTGTTGCAATTGAAAGCGCACTGCTCTTGCCTCTTTTCCTGATTGCTGCTCTATATTCCTACAATAAATAGACTCTTTAGGAGATGCCCATATGGTGTTAATTAAAAGTTAACTGTGTCAGTGCAGAATAAGCTAGCCACACACACACACAATGCTGCTCCATATAAAGGCACGTTGGGAATTGTAGTAGACATATAGTAGTGTAAAGAAGTTAAAATGTTATTGTATTAAAATATAAGGTTTCTATGCAAATCCAAACATGGTACACACATACATAATATAAGTGGCCAGAGAGCACTTGATCATTAAGGCAAATGGAAAATATATTAATAACTATGAAGAAAATAGTTGGATTTACAGAGTAAAGAACCATCAGGTTAAAGTAGATATGTGTAGATTCAAGCAGCAAGCTTATCAGCAACACTCCTTACAACTTTAGTCCCACTTCTATATATGTATATAGAATTTGAATCAATGGGTTAAAAAAAAAAAAAAAAAAAAAGTGTGGCAACATAACAAAAAATTCACTGTGAGATGCAGGACTAAACACATTTTATAATATACAGTATAAATAAATTTACAAAGCCACTATTGAGCTTATATCATACCCATTAAATTATGCTGTTTTACAAAATTAGCAAAAGTTCAAAATTAGCAATTCTCAATCTGGGGTCTGTTCACTAGGAAAAACCCAATTTAAAGAGAGCAATTTTGGGCAGAGTTCTACATCCTTAAAAAGGAATAGGTTTAAAACTATAAGGAAACCATCTGCAGAGACAATGGGAAGCATCTGCAGAGGGATGCTGGGAAAGGAACATCAATCGAATAAAAAAATTGCCACATGTTAAAGTCTAAAAAAAAAAAAAAAAAAAAAGAAGAAGAGGTAGAAGATTTGTTTAGCATCCAATGTGCAGAAAAGTCTGGCAAACATGTATATAGGAGTTGAGAGTTTTGGGAAGTCATTATGGAGGCCTCGACTCTAGGTAACATTTTTCCCCTCTTGTGTACCTGCATAGTACAGAAAAATGCAGTGACATATTTTCCCTTTTAATAATTAAAGCAAGCAATTCCGCATGGTAGTATTACAATTCTCTACATTCATCTAGTGAAAAAAACATTTTAAATAATATGTTGACAGGCAATCTGCTCTTGTTTAATCCCAGCATTCTCCTATGATCAAAAAAGTGACTTCCCTGTCAGGTTTTCTATGTTCTTCAGCCACACAAATGAATGTTATCTGTGGCTCCCACACCCATGAACACATAGTCCAGTTCATTTTCTGAATGCTTTCTAATCACATACATTATGTATAGACTCTTTGCCCCAATCTCGCTCCCCAGTGCTTCCAAGTCTAGTGCAAATAGCCTTGCCCCCATCTGCAAACATACATGCTTTCAAGCCACTGCGCTTTAAAATCCATGTCATTCCTATGTATGTTCTCTTTTCCATGGTTCCATTTACACTGGTGTATGGGCATTCTAAATCCTAGGCTCAAGGCTTATATTATATATATATATATACACATATACACATACATATATATATATATATACATACATACATACACACACACACATACGCACACACACACACATTATTTTCCCTTGTGCTTCCCAAACTATCAAGACATCTACTGTATGCTTTCCCGACACTGATATTTCCACATAACACATCACTGCAGATCCAGTGGCATGACATCCTCACTTCAAAAGGAAAAAAAACTTTTGCTGTGGATCCAATTATAATTGAAATGCACTTCTTCCTTCCATAAAGCCTTAAATCCATATGCCTTTTTTTTTACTAAGGAGCATGGTTTTCCTATTGTGTCAAACAGAAATTGTAGTGTTCAGTTCTACTTTCTCTGTGCTTCATACCCCAAAGCAACATGCATGTATCACCCTAAACACAATGTGCATGTATTATTTATTGTGCTTTACAGTCCTACAGTGCAAATCATTCCATTCACACTGAATGCATGCAATATATTACTTGTGTTTTCCAGTATGTTTATTTCCATTGTGTTTCACATATACTGCCAAGGACTTTCCTATCAAATATGTTGGGGGAATTAAAGGGGCAGATTTATTAAATTGTGAATGGTCAGATAATGGATGTAGTCTTTAAGCATCCACACCACGATGCAATAAATAGAGGAAAAATAGGCAGGGTGATGGCTCAGTTGTTAGCACTGCTGTCTTGCAGCTCTGGGTTCAATTCCATCCTGAACTTCATCTGCATGGAAGTTCGAATGTTCTTCCTGCACCTGCAAGGGTTTCACCCCACAATCCAAAAACATACATGTGTGTCTCTCTGTGTGTGACTGAATAGGGAAACAATAGGGAAACTAAGATTGAAAGCTCCCTGGGACTGAAGTGCATGATGAATTTCTGTAAAGTGCTGAGTACTATATCAGCTCTATATAAATGAATAAATACATACATACAAAATAGTAGTCAAGTATAGGCTAGAGCCAAAGTTTCAAAGCAAAAGTGATTTATTCCATTCCGCACGTTCTGAATCACAGAACAAAAGATCCTGTACTTGTGAGAATTCACCACTTTCCTGCATCCCATATTCACCAAAGATTATTTTATGCGATGTGGGCATGAGGCAAATTCATCCACAGTTTGCAAAATTATGCCAACTGTTCATTCACTCAACTATTTGCAACTATTTGCACCAAATGCAACATTTCAAGTATTCATCATGTGGCAAAGTGACAGGGTTTCTGTTAATATTCAAAGAAAATGTGGCAATCAAGTGCCAACATAAGCTAGGAATTGCTTGCAATTTAAATGAATGTAAAAACAATTGTTACAATTTATACCACCATTTTCAGGTGACAATACTGGCGACCAAAGCACAGCAGCATGGTAATAATTGTCCTTTCTTATGATGATTCATGCCTATTGCAAGCATGTTGTCTTTAATACAGAATAAGATCACTCCACTAAAATACACCCATTAATAACGAGTTTTCTACGATACGCCGCTATTATTCACCTGACCTTGCGACACAGCACTTCATCACCTTAAAAATATGAAGTTTAGTGAATTGACTTTACTACATTAAGTGCCAGTTGTTGCAATGTATGATGTATTAAACATGATGCAGGTTTAATATCTAGTATGAAACAGTTTTCAAAGATAATTTGCAAATGATCCTCAGTTTTGTTTTGTTATTTTTGTTCCTTTGGTTTTTTTAGAGTAATGAATTTTTAGTTCTGAACAACTATTGTATCCAAGTAAATGGTCTTCTGATTGCTAGGGTAATTTAACCTAGCAGCTAAACTAGGCAGTGATTTTAGGAATGAGTGGAGAAAAGATGCAGGGCCTGAACACAAAGGGCCTCATTGTCAAGTCAAAATAGTCGCGTAGAGCTATGAATTCACATCTATTCTCTACTTCCCCAGGTTCGCTCATTGAGCATACTCTGCAATGTGGTGAATATGCAACCAATTTTGGCATCTACGGCAGTCGCGAACTTGCACAGCTCTTCACATCAGTTTGCACGTGCATGCACAGGTACCTGTACTATTGACTAAGCTGCAGAGTGTGTTGAAGGTGCGAATGCGACTAAGTGAACTTCTCAGAATTAACCCAATTCACTTCACCACTTCAGAAAGGTGAAGTAGGGGGTTCATGGCAGGGTTCATTGTGGTGTAAGGTGACTATTTCTTCAAAAGTGACAATGGCAACATGACCTACGGACAAGGTGACATAGAAATACATAGAATAATTAGTGGGACAGTATGAGACTGATGTCACTGCCCTTCACTGGGGTAATTCTCCTCACTCCACATGACTTTGCATCCTACTTCTATTCGACTGACTATGCCACACTGCACATCCAAAAGCGATCGCTGCTGTTCAACAAGTGTAATCTCTGCTTAGTTAACAATCAGCAGTGTATTCACTTCTATTTTGGCGATGTGACTTGAATTGTGGCAAGGTGAATTCATCTTTTTGACAATGAGGCCCAAAGCTGTAAGTAATGAAAACAAAACTAAAAATCAAGTCTCAGTATAAAAGGATTCCCTGATTGCCGATCAGCAACCCCTACCAAAAAAAAAAAAAAAAAAAAAAAAAAAAAAAATATGATGCAAAATAATTCAACACCCCACTCCCATTAAAAAAACATGCAAAATGTCATATATAACCACTTTCTACAATATACACTACGGTATATGTTATATGCACTTTAACTAAAAAATATACAAGGTGAACATCGTTTCTTATATCCACACATGGAGCTCATTGTCATTCCGTCCACATATGCATATTCTGCATACAGACATAGTATAAAAAAATAACACTACCTCACACAACATGCCCAAATTTCCATGTGTATCATACCTACATACAGAGAGTATGTACTCTCTCTCTTCCCATACAATAAGCAAAGCCGTATTTGGCCACACAAAAGGAAAACTACTAAATTATAACCGTTCACACTCATAGGTCAGATAAGTGAAAAGATTCCTGGTCTACTAAATGCCACATTACTGACCTGGAAGAAAATATATGCAATTGTCACAAAACACTAAAAATATAAAAAAAAGAACTCCATTTCAGTAACAGACATATCTAAGGAATGAATATGCATATGTCTGGCTTTGTACAGTGTTTCATTTATAAGCTTTTGGACTTGATGCATATATTAAAGGCCAAACAACCAAAAACTAAATCAATCAAGAATATGTATTTATCTCAAATGAGCATTGTTGATTTTTTTTTTTTTTTTTATAAACTTAACATCTTACAGTTCTTTCACTCCAATCAAAAAAACAAAACAAATACACACTATCTGCATTATGTGGATGGTGCCTTTACAAGTTACATATTGGTTACATTTATGGACATTACTGTACATTCATTCAACAGAATACAAGAGCTATTTACAATTAATTATTTCTGTCATTTTTCATTATAGTAATTTATGTAAGTGTATCTCTTCTTGTACTTTACTGGGTTTTTTTCTGTACTCCTGACCTGTTTACCAACAGTGCGTCAACTATGAACTAATTATATCCTGTACGTTTCATTAGTGCTCCTCCTGTGTTGTGGCAATCTTTTCTGTACAATAACATTTATATACATAACCACGTATCTGCACTCAGTAGTGATTTCCTATACATTGTAGTAGCATAAACTGGGCTGGCCAAATCTAAGAGGCAATGTAATATGGGGGTCCACCCACTGGCAGAATAGTGGGAACCACATTCACAATGAACATTGCACCCGCTGTAACAATACATTTCTTTGCATTACATATATTAACTTGCACCAATCAATGGATTTACCAGTAAATGGATAACTTGCAACATTTTTTTTTACAGATCCTTGGGAAATTGCCTATTTATCCCCCATAACCAAATTAGATATTTTTCCTTAGAATAATAGAAATTCTAGAGTAAAAAATATATTAAGCAGTGGAACAAGGTATAATGTGCTTATTTGTGTATAATGCTACACAATGTATTCTATAGGGCCTAAATAAATAACCCTGGTATTGAAATGGAAAAAGTCCTACAAGTCATACATACAAAGTTAGTCCTAAACTAAATAGTGTATATTTTCCCTGGGCAGCCTGACACAATCCCTGGGATTTATTACAGTCTGTACTGATAGAGAAATGCGCTCTTTATGGCTTTCTATCCTACACACAACTTGCAATGACATTTTTGCATCAAAATGTTAAGGTCTTCACTAAAATGACTGATGCCTAATTGTTCAAAATTTTGCCCCAGGGAATACCTTTTACCATGTTGTGTCAACATTATCAGCTCGAGCTATATTTTAAATGGATTTATTTTGATCTTGTAAAGTTTTGGAAACATTTAAATAAACTGTTAAGAATTGCAGTAGGTCATGTCCAAAACATTAGTATGTAAATGAACAAAAGACTGAGAGAAAAAAAACTAAAAAATCCGGATACGCTTTTCTACCTGAGCGCAAGATCTGTAGATATGTTAACAACTGGTTCTGTTTATTTACAGTAGCAATGAAAACTTCTTCTAGTCATCTGTCATTCTATGGTCATGTTTGTTTTAAACAAGATTAAGAAAAAGAAAATTATTTTCGCTTCATAGAAATGCATACTACGTATCTATAAATTGCCTTAACCTTTTTAGTACTGAAAGGTCAAGCTTTCCATTAAAATCAGCGATACATAATTTACTTGCTATATCAGGTTCACTTGGTAGGAATCTCACTCTTTCCTTTAATGTGTTGTCTGTCTGCGAAGACTGCTTTCTAAACGTGAATGTATTCATGGGGTGTTCTTGAATAGATTTTTTAGAATTTTTTTTTTTTTATGGCAAATGAGGTCTTACACATTACAGAGAACAGACTAAGATATTTTATTGTAATGTTCCCAACATTAGATTCTCATGTATACTCACTCAGTCCAGCCATCATTTCTATTACAGTTACAGTGCTCTCGTACTGCATATGTATCAGTAGAATGAAAAAAGAATATCTTTTCCAGAGCAATCTGTTTGTAAATTAGCTATAAGCCATCTTTTGTATACACTTCCAAATGTTACATGAAAATATGCCTTTTTCTCTACATCATCATTGCAACGATAAACTTTTTACATGTGTCCTATTGCAGAGGAAAACTGAATCAGAGGGACACAGGTGTTTATTGACACGACTTGTATTTCTTTGATACTTTTTCTGTACAAGGTAATAAAACAAATACATTTATATGTTTTACATGCATTTTTTAACCCATATACATACATATGCAAGCACATACAGCAAATAAACTTAACATTACAAACATGTACATTTGAAATCTAAAAAAAGAAAAATGATACACACATTATTAATATGTTATTATAGAAATCATTGAGGGAAAAATAAGATATACACGTAAGAATTTTCAAGTGAGGATGGGATCCTTTTGTAGCAGGATGTTTTGGGCCTTACTGGCCTTTGTCATTTGAAGATGCTAAGTAGATGAACTATGGAAAAAAAGGTGCACATGCCTGTGTAGCTTCAATGGACTGATGTAGACCGATCACTCTTGCATTTATTCATAGTAGCTTTTTAAATCTCCATACACTGACAAAGAGCCAGCTGGGCATGAAATGTCCAATTATCTACAAAGGTCTGTTCTCTCCAGTCTTGTTTTTGTATACACACTACTTTCCTGCTTTTCTCAATATCACCAGAAATTTTGCTAACATTTGTGCACAATAACTTTTAATATAATTTTTGCATTTGCAAGTTGTTTATCCTTATTTTTTTATTTATATTATACACATTCTAAATATTCTGAATTGTAGACTTACAGCCTGTACGTTTGCTTTAAGAATAGATGTGTGTCTGGTACGTAAGCACACAGCAAGGCATGTATCTTGGTAATATATTCTGTACAAATCATCCTAAAGCTAATATAGGCAGAGAATTAAAAAAAAAAAAAAAAATGTACTCTAATTTCAAAATTTAGCCATTGCTTGCTAGATCTACTTATAATGTTTAATAAATCTAGTATAACATATTGAGCTTAGATCACTGAAATGTGGGATGAAAATTCTCACTAACCTTTTCAAGCTTCAGAAATGAAATACAAAAGAGAAAAATATAAAAGTATATGAGAATATTTTAAAAAATTACAACAATTTTACACAAATTTATTTTGCAGAATGGTGAACCCATGGGATGTTCTCTACATGAAGATGATACATACAGAACACAACGAATCATCTATGTGAGAGATAATAATATAACTATAGGTGACACTAATTTATAGATCTTATACAATCTTGCAATTTGAAACTGTGGTCCATGGAGTTAGAATTTATTAGATTTAACTAATCCCGAGTTTAAGGTAAAAAAACAAACAAAACTTTAAACTCTATAAGACCTCCCATACTCCCTTAGTAGTAAATTCTAAAACACAAATATATTTTTAACTCACAGAAGCTGTATTATCATCAATACAGAATTAGCACTTTTATTTCTCTGAAAATGACACAAGTTATGATTCTTATGAATCTGTTCATTACCCTTATATTCCAGTATTTACACATAGAATATGCATTGTTTTTTTATGGATAGTATTGCCTCATTAAAAGTGCAATGGCATAAACATACAAAGTGTGCGATGTACATAAACTCTGACCTTGTTTGTAAAACCCATGTGTCCTGTAAATTACACATGAGTGTATCCCCCATAAATCATCAGTGTTAGATGCATGATGTCAGTGTCCTGCATACATAAACTGTCTGCCCCCGTGGTCCAGTGTTATAGTGTGACTGACAAAGCATGATTGTCAACAGATCTTTTGGATGCCAGGGTATGGCAATAGAAGAGGCCCAGAGGATAACTCAACATCTTAAATAATCTGGTGAAGGCTTTAAAAAAACTTTTCCTATGCATCTTATGTATTTTCCCCTATTCTTAAAATGAAAGCACAGTGAGAGACAGCTAAATGTATATCTAGTAAGAAGAAATGTACAAGAGATCATTCACTTACAAGCTGGATAAACATATATAATAATAGGAGCTTAGTGAAAACATCTGACATGCTGAATATATTCTGTAAACGTTTGGAGTAAAAAGTACACATACAGAATTCAGTAAACGATTGCCACCTCTGACTTCTCTGATGCAGTTTTTTTTTTTATTATTTGCAATGACTGAAAAACCATCAACCACTACTTTCCCCAAAGCTTCCCCATAATCCTGTTTAGAAGTGGGTTTACTGACACATGGATTCTGTAAGTCACACTGACATTTTAATGGTGTCCACATGTTTACAAACTAAAGTGGTTTCCCAAGTCACCAAAAACAGGACAATACATTTACAAATACTGCTCACCTGGCCTGTGCTTCATCCAGACTCTGGTCAGTGATGGTCATGATCTGCTGTAATATATCCCCTATGTCCTGCTTCCTGCCCCCCTCCCCCTCGTTGGCCCCTGTGCCATCCTGCATGTGTTGGGACAGGCTAGGGTGACCAGCCATCCCCACCCCGGGGTGGCTGTGCATTAACCTGGGCTGATCATCCATTTCCAGAAGCAAGCCCTTCTGTGCAGCACCCTGTGCGCTCTGCAGCCCCTTTGCTGTGCTGTGCAGCGCACAGGGAACTCTTATTGTTCTTCTCTCTCTCCTGCCTTTGTTGTGGGTCCCTCCTTTTAATCCCAGGGCGCAGGAATTTGTCCAGATCCGTACAAGTCAGGAAGACAATGTGTAGTATCCAAGCACCGTGGCTCCGCAGGAGGGTGGGGTCTATACCGGGCCAGGGAAGTTCCACACAGCTCGGTGTCCTGCTTTTGTTTGGGCTCAGACTCTGCTTTCCTCCCTCCCTCCTGTGTCTATCCCTCTCTTCTCTAGAGCTGGCACACAGCACGGAATGGAGACCGAACTCCCCCTCCCACACACCGATTGGTGGACTGGAAGGTAATGTACCGCCCTTCTTGGCTCCGGATTGGCAGTCTGGCAGGTCACTCCCCTCCCCCCTTTGCTTTTCTCCTGTCAATCAGCGAGGTTCAGAGGTGGGGAATGTGAAAGAGAGAAAAGGAGAGAGGGAAGGAAAGAAAAGCCAGCAGCTAGATTCTTAAAGAAGTAGCACATGGAGTCAAGCAGTGATGCCTGTGCTTCTGGGGGCCAGCATAACAAATATGGCACAGCCAAACTACTGAAAAAGTCAAAGCTTAGTAGAGTTACTTGTCTTACAATTTGTACTTTACTTTATGCATTGACAGCTAAACAGTGAAAAGTCCAGCTGAGGGGGCCACATGGTGATGGGTACAGTAATGTAAGTGTGAAGGTTACATATATGCATTTTTATTTATACAGGTAGTCCTCGACTTACCACGTTGATCCGTTCTTACGCGGCGTCGTAAACCGAATTTCGATGTAAGTCGGGTCATACGTTCATACAGTATGGTTGCACGCAGTTCGACTTACGTCGCAAAACCGTGTAAGTCGGAACAAGGCATCGTATGAAGCGTCGTAACCCCGAAACGACATAACTCGAGGCCGTCGTAACCCGAGGACTACCCGTATAGCTCTGTAGTGTAAAGCAATGATAAACATTGCAAAACAGTAGATGTATAATACACACAATGGGCAAAGTGTAGGAAATATAAATAAATGCTTCACTGTGTGAGTGGCAGACACTGAATCAGGGAAGTAGTCAGAGGACCCTGCTACCTAGAGCTTGCAATCTACTATACTGTCACTTTTATACATCAGAGTACATTACATGCAGTTACAGCAAAAGGGTCCCAAGCTTATAGTAATGGTGTCACAAACAGTGTGGACTTCACTACTGGGATCCACCAGGAAATAAAAGTTGAGGGACCTAATGATCAAAATATTTTCTTCCTCTCTATTTATTCAGTGCCATTAGTGTTCTTGGAATATAATACTTGAAAGTAGGAGTTCCGTGCTGACTCTGTAGTGTGAAAAAAGGGAACTCTAGTTCAGATATTACTGCCACCATGCGAGTTCTAATATACCGTAGTTATACTCACTAGACTCCTTGAAAAATAAACAGTGGATTCTTTTAAGGTGTAATCCCCACCTTTCTTGACATCTGGTTGTTACTTAGATAATTCTCAATTGCATCAGTCGCCAGTCTCCTGTTAGTCAGACCAGCTGTAGGGAGTATAGACTCCCAGAAATAAAATGCAATAGTGTAATATTGCTAAGAAAATTTTAATTACAAAAGTTAAAATACACTCACATTTAGTAAGTTGAAACAAGTTCATCAAAGGTTATTGTGAGATATAAATTCCTCCAACGCATTTCAACCTTTAGTAGACTTCCTCAGGTAGTTATAGTTCAAAGAAATTAAAATGGCTGTTCAAATGGCTTTATATACCTTTAATTTTGTTGTATCCTATCTTATCTTTGTTGCCAAAAGAAACTTGTTTGTCCAAATTAAGGAAACTTTCCCTGGTGGGCCACTTCGACACTGATCACATATGCTTCCTAACATAGCAATATAACTGGTTATTGTGTATAACAGTGCTCAGAGAGTGAGCACATAATGAAAAATCCACAAAGCAGATCCACATTCAAAAAACAAGTACCGTATTTTCCAGCGTATAAGATGACTGGGCATATAAGACAACCAATAACTTTTACAGTTAAAATATAGCGTTTGGGATATACTCGCCATATAAGACTACCCCTCTTCCAAGGCA